>JAQJVL010000138.1:1045000-1155000 GCA_035578905.1 Stictocephala bisonia | reverse complement strand
GACATACGTTTTACCTAATATTTTGATACTTTATGTATATGAAACGAATTTTTTCCTTCTGTTACTACAAAATATACTTGTAAAATTGAATTATGTGTAATTGATTATTTGTTTTTTAGTAAAAGCACATTGAATTAATGTTAAAATAATTGTTACGATTAAATATATTATTTAGCACACTATTTCTATTACATTATCTTGAACTTATGTATTAATACATAAACTATTACAATAGAAATAATATTTATTTTTATTTTATTGGACCACTATTTATTCGTATCCATTAGACTTATTGACAGCATACAGTGTGATTTTCTTAACGTTTATATGTTTGCTCATTATTTATTATTTATTAGTTTGTGTAATATATGTTGGTACTGTTCAAATAGTATTTGATGGATTCACTAACGTTTATATTATTATGTTACGTCAAAAGAAAATAATATGTTAAGGGTTTCTTTTTATTCCCTCCATTTACTGTGGTATGATAGATTATGTTTGATGAAAATCAAAAACAACATTTTCGTCGGATTATATTTGTTAGTATCTTAAGCAATAAAATAACTACATATCACTTGCCATCAGGAATTATTATACAAAATGGGCATTCCATATTTATTCATTTGTTTTATTTGTAACGCTAAAAAACAGCGAGAAGACTAAGAACAGTGTAGCATTTAATAAAAATAATCAACTTAGCATGCAAAATAGAGTCAATGGCAACCAGTGATTAGTCCATGCACTTCACTAGGTTTTATAACAGTCATATATTGCAAAATATAGCAATAAATTTTATCTAAAATAATTTAAGTAAAAAGTTAAACATATCTTAATTGTGTTGAATTAATATCACAGTAAGCATAGTTTAGATTTAGATACAATGTCCTAACATCATTTGTGCGTATTTCATGGAGCATCTACATTAATGACATTAAGTAAGATGTGTTTTATGACCTGTGTAGTTTACGTTGAACGTATAATCAGGATGGGTAATTTATTAATAGCCTACCAGTCAAAATATCTACATCTTTACTTGGAGTCTGTACGAAGTTGTATTTGTATAATTTTTTACTTATAATTGATACTAGCTTATCGACTGCTAACAGCAGACTAATTGCACGTTTTTTAGTTACTACCATTACTAAATTAATAATGTAAAAAAAAAAACAACATTTTTTGAATTTTTACCCAGTGTGTTATAACTTCATTTTATTTTACATTTTTAGAAATAAATGCTGTTAGACATTTTTGCATCAACCTTCTAACATTATACACGACTCACATAGCATGGTAACCAATAAAAAATATATATTTTTAATATTTATTGGAACTAATGTAAATTAACTGAATTATATTTATGTTAATAGAAATTTTAAAGTTACATTAGTCAAACACAAATTCTACTTTGTATAAAAACGTGTGATAAAAAAACAAACTATTTATTAAAACAAAGAATGTAGCATAGCTACACTTCCTATACTAATAACTAAAAAACAAGCACAATCAGTAAAAAAATACGACAGTAAAAAACTTGCAACAAAACAGATCAAAATGCCTACTATTCACAAATTAACACAAATCTCTATCACTCAACATTATCTATTTATCCTCCCATTGTACAACTATAAATTTAAAACACAACACACCAGAATTAAAATATGATATATGCAGCCCATTACATAATATGGTTACACAATCCAACCTCTATGTTTCGAACAGAATTAATGAAATAACACAACTTCCTTATATATGCGGGTACGTCACAGTGCTCCTATATAACAGGTCGCTTCACTCTCATATGGTCTATATTCATTTCCATCTAATTCATTTATTCATAAAATTACGTAACAGTTTAAATGACAAAGGAGCATATATATTAATCTCTTGAGCATACTTGGTATTTGAGAGATTTACTAAAATTTCTTGCTGTTAAAAAGAAATATATATATATATATATATATATATATATGTATTACATAGTGTTTCATTATAATGATGGGAAACACTTAAATTTATTCAATAATTATGTTAACAAACAAATAATGTGGAAAATTACAGTACCATAGCAATATTGTATTATATTCTTGACATAAAATAAGTAACTTAAACTACAACAAACAAATATTAATAAATGAAATAGAAACGTAAAGGACATGTGAAATCTTCCTTAATCATAAATGTATAAATACTCTATTGCCTAACAGGTTGAGTGAGATGTACAATACTGTATATTATGAAAATGTGAGTGTTTGCTAGACAAATTATATATTTGAAAGAGTCATTACAACACAAAGGGACAAATTCCTTGTGAGGTGATTTTCGCCGACATAGTTGTGTCTTACATATATTTATATATTACATTATTGAACAAACAAGAAGTACTATTTCTGTTTGTCAAATTCATTGTCTGCTCATTCCATGCCAGAATGTTACGGGTGGATGAGCCCTACTTTACCAAAAAACGTTTACTATTTTATGTTTTTTTTCTTAGTAATATATAAGCTTAGTTGTGACGTCAGAGGGGGACCTCAAACCCCAGAGTGAGTGTATTAATTGCTTTCTTTTTACCTCGAACTCAGCACACTGAACGACTAAAAATACATACTAAAAACCATTATTGCTTGGAAAAATATTATAGAATTAATTACATTTATGGTATTTTGTTGTTAATTTAAAGCAGGAAATTATCTTTTTTCATGTAATGCTGGGCTATACTTATTTAGAAATACTAAACAATATAAATAATAAAATCAGCCACTTATATAAAATAAAATAATGTTTATGTTTTTACAAAAATATATTCACAATAATCAGACATCGTGTAATGTACTATCTCGAGTACGAACATCAGACGTTAGTACGGCTGTGAGGTTAGAAAAAGCCAAACTGAGGCCTCCCTAAAACGTAAATAGTACCTGCGTGATACAGATGTGCACTTGTATAAGGCTAGCTCTTGTATATACGCCTTGGGTACTGGCCATCTACTCATTACAAATATTATTCAACAGCATATTCCCTCCCTTACTATATACTATATGTTAACTCCAGATATTCATAGTTATAACATGAACTCGATCTAATATATGAACAGTCCTATCAGTTACCCTTTCAGATAAACTAAAGGACACCTTCGCCCTCACACCATGCCTTGTTAGGCTAGTATCACCTAAACCATAGTCCTCGGTTAAGAGTGATTAGTATTAATTCTCAATCGTCAACAAACGATCTTGACATACATTTTTGTTATACTGATAAATGTAATGTCATATTTATATTTGTTAGCCTGTCCAATACGTTTGTATGTATTGTTTGACTTTTAAAATAGTATGAAAAAATGTGTTATCGATCTATTCATTTTAAAATAAACACCACAAAGAACGTAAATTTGGTAACATCAAGCCCTTATTTTCTTCATAATATTTTGTTTTTCGTTGATCAGTCGGTAGGTCACTTTTCTTTTATAAATTTATATATTGACGACAAAGTCAGCTGATTAGACAATTATATTAACCAGTTTACATACTTCTCAAAGAAAAGTCATATAAAACTTTAAGCAAATAAAGTTTTCAATTTGTATAGTTTCAAGTATTGTATTATAAAACAAATTTTATAGGTTTTGAAAATCTCTAAAAACTATTGCCTCTGTTCTACCAATATGAAATACAAAATAATTAATGGTTTTGCAATGTTGAACAATTAAATGTTATCAATTTTTCGGAACTATATGTTTATAATTTTTGTTTTTAATTTTAATATTTACGAGGATTGATGTAATAAGAAGACATTTCCATCTTACAGTAGTGTTATATATTATTTTCCCCATTACTATAAAATTCTCATTTTAGTAAGTCCAAATGTAGTTTATCTGACATTAAAAAACATCCTAAAGCTATATTATATAATCTATATCATGGTTTATTTCGTTGTTTTTCGGATATTTAACAAATATGGTAGTCTATGTATCCACATCAGTGGTAAATATCTCGGTGTGAAATCAAACCACGACTTGTCCCTTGGTAATTGGTACAATTAACTGGCCAATCGATCACTTTGTGTAATGTACAGTTCACGATTGCACAGTGACCATATTATTAATTACGTAACTGTAACATAAACGAACACCCAACCTAAAAACATGTGCCCTACTCATTTTGCAAACCTTGTAAAAAAATATATATATTTTTAAACAGTATTTATCATTTTACTATCATATCAATCGCATTTGATTAAGCCTTATTTAAAAAAATGCCCTTACACTTGGTATTTATGTTTTACATAATATTTACAATATTTTTTATGTTGCTTATGTCATTGGTTTTTATTTACATGCGTAAATATGTTTCAATAAAGTCAATTATTGTCATGAAGCCTTAATATTGTAATGATTCCTTATAATTAACATACTTTTTTTGTTTCTAGTTGAAATGTACTTTGTAATCTATTCATGTTTACTTGTTTTCATGTGATCTTACTAGATTAGTTTAACTTCATTATAAACTTATTTTATCTTCCTGTCTTTGTTGTTGTTGTCGTACACAATTGCTAATTTATTTATGACCATAATCTACTCTTTTTACTTAATTTTATCGTTGTTGTTATTCCAACTTTCTCTTCATAATCGGCATACTGTTATTTGTTGTATTTATTGTTATCATGCAAACGTGCTTGTTTAATGATGTTCACAATAAACATATTTTTACCTCTGCTGTCATTTAACCCAACTACTTTAATGATGTTTCATAAATTACGTATTTTAACTCATTTAAGTTTCCTATATACTTCCTTCATATTTGACATATATAAATTAATTTTCATATGTTCAATGATGCTTCGTAATCGACAAATTTGTAATTCTTTGCGTCTTTGCTTCTTGCTATCTCGCTTGTTCATTTAATTTATTCACACTGACAATTTTTTTTCAAATCCTGGTATTTAAAAAACAATAATGTTTATATAGAACTCAAATTAATTAGTAAATCATTGAATAGGTTGCTGTTTTTAATTAAAATTCCAGACATTTCGATCATGCTGCTTTTGCTGTATTCCAAATCGTTCAGGTGATTTTGTTAACCCACAACAATGAAATAATTTAGAAATACAAATACCTATTATTGTTTTATGTGTCTCATCTTAAAATGAATTTTCAAACTAAACAAAAAGTGGAACCTTGTTCTTGGACTCTTGCCTTTAAAAATAATTATGAATCAATAAGGTACGTTCAAGAAACCTACCTTGGAAGACTTCCCTGCTAGAAATTGAATCAGTTATAAAATATAACATAGAATATGAAGAGATCGCATATGTTGTTTTACTGCAATTCCAAAGCAGGTCCAATTCAAACGGAAAAGGTTCATCTGCTACTGGGATAGCGAAGTCATTAGTTCAACGGTATTACAAGAACAATTAAATAAAACAATATAAAATACGTTTAATTCACGCACAGTTTAAATATAACCCTGGCAGAATGGAAACTCGTTTGAAATTATTTGAAAATATTGATGAAAATTGCAATATAGACTGACGAGGGAGTTCATCCACTGTACTATAATGTGGCTAAAACGGTTTTAGAATAAAATCTTCCCAACATTAAATAGGTCATGGCAGCATCTTCATGGATTGGGCTCCAAGGTCATCAAACTTAAATATTTGTGACAAATTCCCTATGGGGATTTTGAAAAAAAAAAAAAAACATTACTTTCACTACATTGCAACAGATGATGAATGAATGAAGTCGATTTAAGGGAAACAATTTTTCTTCAGTTTCACAAACATTTATAATTTATTTTTATTTCGTTGCCACAGTAGCTTTGGATGGACGTCAGCTCGAATAAGAGTTAATGAAACAAGTAGTTTTTTTACACATATATTTATTTTAATTTTGCAGTAACCAGTTTGTATCCTTTCGAAATGTCAGCAATTTAATTTTAAAAATACCAACCTCTTCATGGGACACACAGTTTTTTTGTGAGCATATAATTGCCGTTTATAAGACTATATTGTGATAAGTGTGGTCACATATACCAGTAAATTTATAAAGCCAGATTATAGGCTCGTTACAGTGGTGATTCATCTCATTAATAGAAGATTTATCAATGAGTCCCCGCTGAATTCTACGGGAAGCGGCTGAGATTTGGAATTTGATCCTTCTTCCTTTGCGAATTTTTCGCTAATCTAACAATACGTTTTTTTAATATAATTAAATCTAGTATACTATGGTTTCTTATACTCCATAATTTTTAAGTTTCCTAAATATGTTTTACGTTATACCCTTGGATGAAATGCTTTAAATTAATTACCACTTAGGTTTCAGTCATTAGTGTTAGGTATATATATATTTTTAACTAATTTTAATTGTATGACTTTTTACCAATGTATTCAAACTATATAATTCACAGTCCCTCTTAAAGATATCGTTTAACAATTAGATAATTAATGTTTTGCGATCCATATTTGTAAGCAAGTTTGATGAGTTGGAATACTCGTTCAATATATTCACTATGCGCGTTCATTGATAAAGAATCTGTTTTAGTCATGACCTGTTTTTGTAATATTGAGACTATGTTCCTCGTCGAAAATTGGGTAAGTTACTATCCAAACATGACTTCTGTATGGTAAAACAATATATCAGTCAATAAAGTACATAGATAAATATTGACGCGTTTCTTTCCAGTCAAATATTATTGTAATACGTCGAGTGTAATGATTGTATTCGCATAGCTACACCGACAGGTAGTGTATCCGTCACCATAGCAACAGTCAACATGGATCATTAGCTATAGCCTGCGGCAAGCGAGAGTATACGGAGCACCCGTTCTTCTTTCACACGAGACGTATTACCTAATGAAAACTGGTTTTAACATTAAGAGAGTTCCTTTTTACCAAAATATCTCAAAGTTTCGATGCCCACACCATTCACGGAGCAATAAGTGCACCTTAAAAAAATCGTATTGTTTTTTGGTACAGTAATTTTTAAATAAGGGATACGGTAAATAAAATTAATGTTCATACTTTTTCAAACACAATGAAATCTCTGCCATACCTGATTTTATTTTTTACCTTTTTTAGCATAATAATATATCCTCATTATTACATATATTCTGCAATTTTAAATGAAATTTTATGATATATTATACAATACTAGAATATATCAAAGATAATTTGATTTTATGCTGTTACATTTAAACTTCAATTTGTTTTTACTTTTTTTTTTAAGTTTAACTTAACAACACTTTAGGTGACTTGTTCAGCAATTCATGGCCCAAACAAGCAATATTAGAGATATACTAACAAATATTATTCAATTATCTTCTTATTTGATGATGACATACAGAGTCTACGACTTATCAGAAATATCTTACCTTCACAAACAACAAAATATTTCTTCGAGAGATTCGTGATCCAGCCATTATCTACAACATTAGTATATTCATACGTTGATGAACATGTTTTCCTGGTAATTAATATTGTTTGTATTAAGGTTTTTATTTTTTAATAAGTTTAAATAAACTTTGTTAACAATATATCAGTAGCCAAGGGCACAATTTTAGTAATTATTATTTACAATTATTAGAGAGTTAGTAATAGTAATACTGATATTAGTTTTCTAGTATAGAATAAACAAGAACAAGAATCAATAACTAATGTCAACTCTAACTAAGCATAATCAATTGAAGGTAAAAATGTAAGTAGTAAATTAGTATTAACAAAGTATAGTTAGCAAAAATTCTTAGGTATATGAATTTTTATTTAACCATTTTACATAACGTGGCCAGCCACTGGTACAGATAGAAATTATTTGTCGTTTGTCTTTTATCTTAGTTGTATGAAAATGCACACGTATAAGCACCTTCAAACTTACAATAGAAAAAAGGATTGTTTGCTTAGGTTTCTTTCTAATTCTAATTTCTTAGGTTATAAAACTGTGATTAAAGCAACAGCAATACGCGCCCATAACCAATTTATAGCTGCTTTAATGACTTAAATAATATAAAGAACAGTTTTACTACCAGGTATGCTGTATACAGTAAAAGTGCGAAGGCCTATTCACTATGGGCCATTAACCAACATAATATTCATCGTCTTTAATTATTTTGTTATTCAATGTCAGATGTTCTAATTACCTGCTTGTATCTGTTAGTGTATTCATTACGTTAACTTATTTTAAGATTTATAAAATACTCGACCTTAGAAAATATCAGATTGGTTTTATATCACCTACCCATTCAAATGAAAAATACATCATAAAATATTATTTTTAATACTTATTGTGTCTTAGCCTTACTTTAAACTGAGTTACTATATTTTCTTGATAAAAAGATGAGGGTAGCCGTACTCTGTCTATTCCCCATAGGCTATTGATCTGTATAAGGAACTTATTTAGCCATAGTGTAGGAGAAACACATCACAGTACAAGCTGAATATCACTGACAAACATGTCCAGTCTAGTACAGATCTGGACAAGGGCTAGCTCAAAACTAGGCTAAAATTTCGGACGCCTTATTAGACCACTCGGCCACCAGCAGGCCTTGTATGGATTATCATTTAGGAATTTGACAGTCTTCTCCAGTGCATAATGTTGCCACAGTCCAGCCTCTGACCTTCTACCTGCTGTAGACTTTAGAACTAATTTTAGACCGGTTTCCGTCTGTCCGTCCATCCCCAAACCATTTTTATTTGAACAGTCGTGGGAGTTCACTCTCCTTCCCCGCTTGGCTACCAGAAGCGCGTTCATTAGCAGCGTTTTGTAGTGGCACATTACAAGACTAAGCATCAATAACGTTTCATGCGTAACACATATATTTTAAATTTTAACACGCTTTATAAAACATGTGCTATAAGGGCTTCCTAAGACAGATTTTTGAAACTGTTGTGGTGTATTTTACATGCAGAATAATAGTTTATTGGTGTATAGAAAATAAACCGAAAAGTTTAAACAAATCTCTCTCAGAGGGGCACAACAAAATAATGTTTTCTTTCTAAAAAGGTCAATTTTAAAATTGTACGTCCATAAATAAATCTGTAATATGGAACGGCCTTATGGAAGACAAACAAATATTGTGGCTTGTGTTGCACACTCTTAAAGGGTATCTTAAATTTTGTTTGTTTATAACAAGTAGAAGTCATAAATAGAGACGTTATTAATAATTAACATCTTTCAAACTATTTAAATTGAGTTTATGTGAGATCTGTTCCACATTAGAGGCATTTAGGTTACACGTAGTGTACCCGTCTCCATGGCAACTCGCTGTGTTAATCATTAACGTCAGCCCGTGGCAGTCTGTGTATAACCCCGTGACTTGTAACACTATATTACTAAAGATCTCTTAATAGATAATATAATTTATCTGTTTACGTAGAAAACTATTTAAAACGGTACATTTGTTTAGAGTCGTAATAGTTGTTACTAAAACAAATATAAGATTTTATAAAAAAAATGCAGAAAATACACTCTAGTACCAAAATAGTTTTAGACCTACCCACTCTACCGACAAAATAAGTATCATAATGCTGTGCCTTTATAATATTATTTTTATAATATATTCAGGAATAACTAAATTAAGATAATTTTTATTTATGGAAACATTTTATTCAATAAAAAATAAAATTTTAATACTTATATAAGGCTATAACTTTACATTATTCCTAACACTTCTAGAATAAGTTTTTTTTTTTTTTAATTGTTGGCCATTGATATGATACCAGTTTAAGTTTTATCAAACGAAATTGCACAAAACCAGTTTTTGTAAAGTATTTCACTGAATGTATTTACTTAAGAACTTATTCTTTGTTTCCTTATTAATTTTAATCTATTTTCAGTGACGTATTATAATATTTAACTAGTAAAAACTTTAACAATTTATTGCATAGTCCTCATCTGAACTCCAATAAAATATTTCTTTGAAAATAACAAGATACACAGAGTATCTATTCACACCATACTCATTAAAGCTGACATAAAATATGTATATAATAATAGTTAAGCATTTAATTATGTACTAAATTATGGGGTAAAGTGTATTTAAACATGTTCTATGAAAGGTGTTTTAATAGCATAAAAATAAAAATGTTAATTAATCATTTCAACACGCCTTCCTATAATCTCTTTCTATCCTTCCTGATAACATTGAGAAAAGAAACATGTATGCTTCAAAAGTACACGTTGTGCCAACTCACACATTATTGTCAGAGTGTTGGAGGCGTAGAAGGTTTAATATCCTTCGCAGTTTCTTAACCGTTTTTCTGAGAGCTTTGGTTTCAAGTCAATTATACTTAATTTATTAAATGTGCTGACAGAACATGAGTGCGCCTAGTGACAACTGAGTCTAGCTCTGTAGCGCCGTTTACTGCGTTCCATATTTTTTGGGGTAGATGTGAAGAACTGAAACATAGCAACAATGAAAGTTCTTGCTGTGTCACTGATGGTGATGGCACCGACAGTGACATATGTGATTATTCTGATCAAGAACTGTAATTTAATAACCGAACCATAGTTTGATAATATTCCATTTGCTGCAAGCAACGTCAAACTGAAGTAAGCCTTCATGCAATTTAAGTTGTATACGCACACACACGCACACACGCACGCGCGTGCGCGCACGCACGAATGAACGCACGCGTACGCACACGCTGTTGTATCCACGCTCCTCGGCGAATTAGTTCTTTGGGATCCCCACTTAATGTAACACTATCTTGTATGAATTTTCTTTACTTCTAAATTCGTTAAACAAGTGAAAGTTTGTGGCAGTTATTAAATTACAATAACCTTTTTCTAAATTACCTCAGTCCAGTACGCTCTACACTATTGACTTCGTATTAATTCACATTGCAATAATGACAGAACCAAAATCATTACAATTAGCCTGAGTAATAATAGTAATAATACATTGTCACACCCTTCATCCTCATTTAAAAACTCTTCGTAGTTACAACATTTTCTGTTAGAGTGTTCTGAAATCTAGTCGGGACATTCATTAACTAAAGTATAGTCTCCTTCACTTACAGGAGGGGTAGTGATAATCATTCCTTGGGGACGTGTGTCGAGCAATACCGACAACCACTTCTTTTATTTATTTTCAATGACAAATCTATTTTAATGCCTCACGCTCCTTACACCACAAACAAATAACTAACTTTTTACTGATTCAGTTAGTTAATAAACTTTAAGCTAATGTTTATGACGAATTAATATAGTCAATGCTTTGTAAACCAGGTCGGTCTCTTTTGGATAGTTACCGGTGATAGTTTACAAATTAATAATTATAAGTTCAAGTGTAACAAGCCGTTTGTTACAGACGACTCAAACATTTTTAACTAACTTGCCAATTCAATAATTGTTGTATGAAATCTCTGTCGTTCAAATCATTTCTGAGACTTCTTGTCAATCGATTGAAATTATATACATTATTTTTCATAATAAAGTAAATAATTTTAATTGAATTTCTCTAACTGAATTCGTTAGTCCATGTATATTAAATGTATTGAAACATCCATGGTTATTTATGTTTTCTCGATAAGAATAAAATTATAAAATGAAACTTTTACTGTTTCACAGAAATAGCAATAGGATCTTTTAACCAATGTTCATAGTTCTTTTAACAAAGAACAATATTGTAAATCTAGTACTTACTCATTGGTGTAGTTATTTAAGTATAATTCCTATGTATTGGAAACAGATTTTCAATTTTACCTGTAATGCCAAATGAACGTAATATAAACTAGTTTATAGTCGTACTTAAACTTATATATAAACACATGGTATGCTATACATGGTTTATTAATGTAGAGTAGCGTCCCATAGACTAAGAACATTATACTGTATTTGGGGTTCAGTGGCAGAAAAGACGTCATAGTCCTACTAATAAAGACGTGTTTCTTTACATTTAATATCATGCCATAACACATCTAGTTTCCCAGGATGTATGGGTGTGAGGTTATGGTTTCATTTTTCGATTGAAAAATAAAAATTGTATATTGTTAATTATAAGTGTATTTCATTACAATATAGGTTGGTTTGCATATTTAATAACATAAAAAATGCATTCTAAATATAACTTGTTTCATTTTGATAACAAAAAAATATTTTACTATGTGTATATAAATAATAAATTGCCATTATTTGATTAGTAAGTGATCTGTTGGTTTGTTGTTCATAATACTCTATGGTTAAGATTTCCTTAGAATAAAATTGTTGATATAATTCTACTTTCAGTACTTTTAATTTCTGTTACCTACTATAGTATAAAGGGTGGAAAAAATTTTGAAACGCTTTCGCAACCGTTCTATAACTTCACTGGTAAAAGTGACATTTTGTACATGATCATGGTTACAAAGAACACACTTTTTGACGCCATTAGCGACGTATCATCTTTTCAGGGGGACATCCCTCGTGAGGTTGGACGAAAATCTTAAATGTAAGCCTAATCTTAAATGTTAGCTCGTGTTTGGTTTGATGTTAAATATGGAACTAAAATATAATAGCTATTGACATACAAGAGTATTAAAACAATATTTTAATATAAAAATAAACTCGCCAAAATATGCTTGGTTTAGTGGAAGTTTTAAACTACAATAAAGGTGTATCTTCAGCATCATTTAATAAACTAATTTGCTGCGTTCTATTAGAATTACTTAATACATATTCCCTGTATTTCTTTTTGAATTGTATTTATCGTCATTCCCACTTCATACATATATGTTCAAACGTACGTTTTACATTCAATATGACGTGTTGTATCTCGCCGTTCATAGTTCATACACAATACCTTAGACGAGAACTCGTCAGGTTGTGTTAGACAGTTTGTGTAATGAGTGGGCTGGTGACGTAACAGTGACCTACTTGCACGAGTAACACGTGCCATGAGCACATGTGATGTGTTCGTTGAACCCAATCTAACTTGCAATTTGCCTTGGGACGACATCTTATTTTATCTTATATCCATAAAGTTTATGTCTCCAATTTATTTATAAAAATTAAGAATCATAATGATCTTATAGGACAACATATTTGTTAAGGAAACCACTTGACTTCCTAGATCACATGACCTTGCAAACCTGTGCGTGAACTTTATTTAACAAGTGTAGTAGGCATTAGTATTAGGTCGTTTGTGAGTTCAAACCTTTGAAAATGCACTACGAAGCTACGTGTAGTAGTACGAATTATCATGCACTCGAATCGGGGTTCATATATAGCGAGTAAAATCTATATTTGAATAGTTGAAAACCGTTAGAAAAATTATGGTGTGACATTAAAACAGCTGTTATTGACATTTGGTCGTCCTAATTTACCTTCCTTAAAAACATTGATAATATGATCTACTCTTAACCTTTAATACCCACAATGCGCCCACTTAATGGTTGTCATTAATTTAGAATCTACTCGAAAAGTTCACAGTATCCATGTAGTGTGTTGGTCAGAATATAGAAATTGTTGAGAACAGGTTTTTGGTTAGATGAACACAAACCGTTACTACGTGGTTCATATTCCATGGTTTGATATTAGTCCCTTAGTCGTCCTGAACAATAAGCTGTTAAAATGTTCCTCAAGAAGAAAATCAGTCATCCTTTGTTAGTAACGGAGTCTACACGCATAATGAACACTTGTTTTCCAATGGACATAAGTTTTCGTCTAAAAATAATCATTAAAAATAAAAGTACTGTATACATTGCTTATATTTAAACGTCTAAACCACTTGTAAGGATAGTCCATACTTTAAATATAATGTTTAATTTATTTAGTTATTTTTATTGCATACCGGAACTTACAATATACTCTGTATTATAGAAAAATAATACAATATATTCTGGAAAAGGTCAATGATACGTAATATCATTAATAGAATATAAATAAATATTCAGTTTAAAATTAGTTATTCTCACAATTTAATGCTTGTATTCTGTATGCACAGTAACGTCTAGATGCGTCTAATACTGAAATACACAGGTGAATTCAAACCTCGGATTGTGTATTAAATTTATAAACAATCTATATTACTGAAGTTATTTTAAATACATCATCAAAAATTATCTGCGCTTTACAAAATATACCAAATTTAAAAATGTTCAATTCCAAATCGATGTTATTGATTGACATTTATAGCCGTTGATTGATTTAATTAATTGTTATATAAACAGATGAAATTAGAAATCTTTTAGTCATTTAGTATATTTTAAAAATATTGTTTATTGTTCATATAGCTATGTTTTTTTATCTAAATATTATATATGAATGAATGAAAAAAATATATTTTGCATGGTTTAATTACACAAGAATCTTAAATCATTTAATTAACATAAAATTGCGTTTTGTAAAATTTTATTACAAACCTTTTTGTACTGTTTATCATCGATTTACCGGCAAATAATGTTCTTGAGTATAGTTCTTGTAGTATCTCGTCTAAGTTTAGAAGACAGTGTCTAAATTGGTCCGACATTGATGGAGCGGCCAGTCAAGTCGGCGATATAAGTTACTCCCAAGAGCCGCCCACCCTGTATAGGTGTAGCCATTGTATTGCAGCTTCTCTTAGGTTAAAGGAAACGTAATTCTATACTAACACAATATTTATAGAGAATTTTATCAAGTATAATGTTACCAAGATAATGGTTTCTAACATTTATGTATTTTATACCATATTTATGATTACAGTTTATTATAGTTATTTTTTTCCGTTACGTATTTTTTATTTAATAGTTAATTATATAATTTTTGAAAATTAAATAAACTTTATAGTCAAATTTATTTATTTTGTCAAAATTACAGAACTAATATGTTTTCATACACCAAGAATATGTTGATTTGAAAAATAATTTACTTCAAAACTTTAACAATAAAATTTACTATTGAGAAAGTTTTACAGTTTTAGTTCAAAAATAATTACTTAGAGGTCTGGGGAGTCCATGTTGTATGATAGTCAAGGATCAGATGCTATGAAGGGAAGGGAACTGAATGTCAGACTTGTCAGTTAGCTGAAAATCAGACCAACACTATACTGGTTCGGATTTCACGTAAATCTGTAGGTCCCTTAGTCGCCATGGCTATTGGTCCCAGATTAGCTCTTTCTGAGAGACAGTCAACTTAAGTTATTAGCAATGACTGCACTCTTTCATATACGCTTATCAAACTCATTCACCCCTTATAATAGGCTAAATCTTGACGATTGGCGTCTATGTAATGAAAATATACTGTATATAATGAGAGGACTTATAATCAGCTATTAATTTTATTTATTAATAACTATTTTTTAACTTGTACCGTTATTGTATTATTCATATTACAACGTGTAAATATATTGTAACTGTCAATAATCAGTAAAGAGTTTCAAAAATGTGCTCAATGTCCATAAAACTATCATGGTCAATTTTTTCCCTACGGTCATACTAGACTGAAGATTGTTACTACTAAGTTGCCTTAATACCAGAGTTCCATCTATTAAGTTGTGTGAATCGTTTTCAAAGTAGATTGAACACATTTAAGAGGTACTATGTCATATAAAATATATTGATATTGTGTGATTTTATTTTGATGTGAAATTTATTAGTAATGTTTTTTAAGTAAGTACTATTAATTACAACACATCATAGAAATTTAAGTTCAATTCATACCTTTAACATTTTAACATTAACTATGTAATATGCACCTGAAATACTCCATGCACATCACTTAATAATAAAATATAGAACGTAACTATAACATAGTTTGTACAAAAGGAAAACCTAATTCAAATGGAAAATCCAAATGGTAAATTAAATGAAGTAGGAAAACCACAACAATCAGCTAACTTTAATAAATCTTTACTATATTTTCTCAATGCGGTCAGTTACTGGTTGTCGGAGGTACGAAGAGGGGGTAATTTGTGAGGTGGGTAGAAATACCGTAGTAGATATTACCCATCGACTAGGTCAAAATATCTAACGAAAGTACTTATTTGGAAAGGTATGATAACAGGAACAACTACATTCTATATTAAAAACTTGTAAAACTTTGTAAAAATAAAGATCCAATTTTCAAATTCGTAACTTACTAAAATCATTTGTTGTACCAAGCGTGACTCAACGTAATTTGACAAATCCAACGTAGGTAATATTAAAACATTACCTGTAATAATTAGGAAGATTAATTTTTGTTACATTCTGGTAACTTATGTATAAAATGTTTTTAAACTCATCAACTTCAGTTGAAAACTAGTCCAGGATCAATTGGAAATATATATCAATAGTTTGGTGATCATTCAGAATATACATTTATTCTTTATCAAGGTAGGTCAACATTAATTACTGCATGACAGACATTTTAAAAAAATCTAAAAAATATATTACAAATTCACTCAGTTAGATGTGCCATACATTATTATTTTGATAATATTACTACACTAGACGAGTTAAATGACCTTGTCATATTAACTATACATAAGGTTTATTTTCTAATCAAACATATTTTGAAAATCTAAAATTACATATATTTTAATATGTAAAAAATGGCAATAATCTCTACTTAAAATTAAGGTAAAGAAATAAGTATATAACTATCTTTCTGCACTGGTGAAAAAGGTCCAATCAGACACAAATGTCTAACCTTGTTTTTTCCTATATTGCTTTCCCTCTGAACTTTTCTGAAGTTTTGCCCCTTTACATAATTTAGTAAAACTAATAAAATTTAGAGCCATCCCATTACAACTAAACATTTACTTCTGAAGAAAGCAGTGTAAGTCACGAGTAATGTAGTCAATTACGGACAGTAATATTAATACTGCCCAACAATTTAAAAGAAAAAAATATACTGAAATATCCCCGAATATTGGTTTAACAGTAAATAGTTGTCATCAATTAATCGTTTGATTTTTGGATCTTAAAGTTCTAACTAAATTCAAAACTTTAAAGGCGTAATACATAATTTTGGACCTCATTAAATGAGAAGAAAAATGTCGTCAGTCCGATTTGGGTGTATTTGGTCTGACCTTCAAAACAGATGGGACTAAAGCACTGATTGCAAACTTCCGAACGTCTATCAACCACATTCCAACTTGAATCCACTTTTGACAAAATCTCCCATTTAGTGTTTCACGATAATCATCCACTACATACTTGTTCTATGTTTTTCTCTAAATTATTTTCTAATTGTTTTACTACTAAATATTTAAATAGTATGTTTTCATTTTTGTATCTTTTTTTAAAAAAATAGAGATTGGCCTAATATGAGAGAGGTTAGTTTTTGATTTAATACACTCTCCAAAATCACATCATGGAAAACGCAGTAATATTACGTTATTCATATCTGTGTGAAACCAAATATATATAAATATATTCAACCTCCAGATTTTTTTTATGTTTGTTCATTTTTGTAGATCCATGGGATTTAGGTTTTATGAATTTCTGGCATGTTATGGGAAATTAAATTAAATACATATGGTTTGCCTTTTATAACCTCTTCTCCTATTTCTGAATTGTTCAAATAAATTAAATTGAAGGAACTACGTTGAAAATAGTCAACACATTAAAAATATTAGGAGTGCAGTTTAAAAATTGGGAACTCTCTAAACAATTAAATTACTTAATATATGACATTTTAATATGAAGTAGAGTATTCAGGGGTACCAACAGTAGAAAGTACATTTTTAGTGTTTTATTATATTTTCCAGAAAATAAAGTACTTTTTTTCTTTAAATATCTCATTATATGAACATGTCGTAATATTTATATTTAAAATTTTCCAATGCTATAATTGCCAATCATTCTCATAGAATGATTAACACTTTAAAAGTACTTGAGTGGGGCATTAGGAAAGCATGACCAACTATGGCTTACATTTTGAACTTAAAGTAGTCTTATTTTACAAGGCGAAATTAGGGCTAAGAAATTCTCTTTAACATTTAACCCAGAGTCAAGGAATTAAGGGTGATTTCTGAACAACCACCAGTGACCAGATAGGACAAGCTTAGTGGGCAAAAGTCCAAGGTTCAAACCCCCACTGAGCTGACGGTCGGTACTTCACTCGTTGAATAAAGGTCACGCTCAGGCCAGCAGGCCCATATGAACTTGCGAGTGAAATTTTACATAAAGAGAAAAAAAATCAAGGTTAAGGTAGTGTTGTAAGTTCGATAATAACCCGAAAAAAAACAATGAATATGGAAATTGATGTTGGTATGGTGTGTATTGTGGAGGGACTAGTCATTGAAGTTGATATGTCCACCATGTATTCATGCTGGTATTATGTATGGGTGGGGAGGGACGAGTCATTGCATTTTGGCGATTATCGTGTGTTCTTGTTGGGTGCTGTTTTTGATGGATTTTTGGTTGAGTATCATTCGTTGGAATTGATCAGACCACTAAGTGTCGTTTGGTGTGTGTTCTCCATGTAATATTTTCTTACATGTGTGGATAAGGTGGCTAGTCCTTTGAGCTTGTCAACCACCATACGTTCTTGATAGTGGGCTGTCCACCATGTTTAACTTCTCCCACCAGTTTATATGGGCTAGAGAACCGTACGTAAACATTATTCAAAGAGTAAAGAACCGATCGTCGGCCTAGTTGGGATTCAACCTTGGACCACTGACTCCACAGTCCGCACAAAGCGTGGTGCGTTAGTCAAAGAGCCGTCACGCCAGCTTTGAATATAAATATACTGCACATGACAACCATAAAAAATATTTTAATCCAGTGGTTTTAGACCAAATGTTACACGTCTAAACCAAGTATAACTCATGAACATTGAGGTAAATTACTTTAGTACATGCAAAATGTGGAATCTTTTTTTCTGTAAGGAAATAATTTTGCCTATAAAACCTTTATAGGCTAATATTTTATAGCAAATTATTTTACCTGCATAAAAATAAGACCCTTTACATGAATCTAAAAAATATATATTGTTCAAAATATTTTCATCACTTTTGAGTAATTAACAATTTTAATGTTTCAATTAAACGACGGAAATCAAGTTATATGTATTATTTTTAACAATTACTTTTATGTATTTTGTAATAGTTAATAATTATATTATTCTAATGTAGTTCTAAATTGTTTTAGGTAAGTTGCTTGAACAACCAGAACTGAGTCATTAGTACGTAAGTAATACGTAATAACAATAAATTATTTATCATAAATTTATTATTTATTTTTATCATGTATTTTATATTAAATCGTATAATATTGATGTTATTATTTTACGTAAAACAGACATAAATGTAGAAGGAATGTATTGAATACTAACAGGTATCTTAGTGCACACATAAAATTATGAACATAGTAGTTAT
Organism: Stictocephala bisonia; assembly: GCA_035578905.1. Classification (NCBI taxonomy): domain Eukaryota; kingdom Metazoa; phylum Arthropoda; class Insecta; order Hemiptera; family Membracidae; genus Stictocephala; species Stictocephala bisonia. Next base: position 1,135,759 of record JAQJVL010000138.1, on the reverse strand, counting down.
ACAAGAATACTGAAAATATTACACTAGGTATTTTACTGATTAACACACTGATTTTCCTTAAAGAACTAAAAGCCCTTTAGCTATAGAAAATGCAAATACCAAATTTGGTGTGAAGTAGTACTCCTATCAACTATATTTTATTTTATTTTATTGTTTGATGTCCCTTTATTTATATAATCCACACTTTTCTTTCTCTATAAAATTCTAAAGTACGATATATCTCCAAATTTATTTGATTTATTTCAATTTTAATCTGTTAATAATTTACTAAATAACGGAGAAAAATACGTGTTAGTTGCCCCTATCAAGAGGGGTGTCTTATAGGATTATTTTGCACGTGCATTTTTTCATCTTTAGACAAGACGTTTTCATCTATCCAATTGTGTTACAGGTAAGTGATTAAAATTTTCACATTGATATTAAGGATTTATATTCGCAAAAATAGTATCAAGATAAATTTATGTGTGAGAATTACGTATTTTCGGCCCTACATCGTGAACTGAAAACCCCATATGTAAGTGTGAAAAGCTCAAAAATAAGTGTGTAAGTATCACTCAGATTTGGATCTAAATAGGTTAGACTGTGTGTTTTAGTGTATTAGTAGCGGGTAACAGTTATGTACCTCCACAGAGAAGAAACAGAGTTCGAATCCAATAGAGCGCTAAGTCTATGTGAAATCAGTGTGTCCAGTAATTAATTATTTAGTTTGCTATGTGAAAGGCAGGACCAGCACCTAGTCAGTCTTTCCTTTACTTTCCCAAACCCTCAAGGATAAATGCAGTATTTATATTACAAATGTACATTGGTTGTAATATAGTTCTAACAGCCACTGTGGCTAAAAGGGAGCGATATTTCCTTACTCTCTGTGGTACCACTGACTTCAAAAAAAGTTGTTGATTGAAACATTCTCCCTTAAGTACTGTAGCGCTTTTACAAATGACATGACTGAAGGTAAAGGGTAAGGTGTAAAGTGCCGTTAGGGAGTTTATTCAAATGTACAGGTATCATACACACTATTCTGTTTACATTAATATTTCCATAAAGAGTAGATATTTTGCATCTATAAGACATTGCTAAGAACGGCCAACCTAAATGTTTAATGATTTAGTAAAGGAAAAACGCATGTTCAATGATTTAGTATTAAACACTTATTTATACAGAGCTGCAGGTTGGAAATTTATCAACTGTGAATCCCTATTAACAAATGTCTTTTTAAAAATATGATTTTCATAGCAAATCCGAATATGATAAATACTTCAGGTAAAAGTAGAGTGAGAGATTTATTTCAGATCCTATGTCAGTGGCCTTGTTTGGAACAAGGCCACTGACAGGATTTTGTTTATTACAAGAAACAGTGTCAAAGAACGTCGAGCGTGGCCGTTCCTTGGATGGATGACTGGTGAGGGATCCCGTTCTTGCAGTCTTCTTGCCTGGTCAATGGTGGAGGTTCGGAAGTCTCCCTTAATCCGTTAATCACCAGAATAAGTGCTAAAAGGGACATATTGGTCATAACTTCACCTATGAAATACGATAAGTCCTTCATAATTTTTTGTTGTCGTGCTCAGAGAACTATTATACAAAGCTGCTTGAAAATTGAATTACTATACATCGTTTCTTAGTTCCTTGTGTTCTAGTTACTTAGAAAAATATGTCTTTGTTTTCTGTTGTCATTTAATTCCTCGGAGTACTTTTTTAGTTTTATGTTCAGTTTACGTTTTAAGGGTTTAATTACTAAAAATGATGTGACATAAACATGACATAAATTGTTATGACAGTTTGTTTAAATGACAACTGACATTCAAACAAACCATTCATTCAACTGACTTATTTACTAGTATGCATTTGGTAAATACATATTAGGGGAACCACATGCATCTCCGCTTCGCGTGCTAACCCCGCCACTCACAGCGCTCGTAACACCTCGGCATTCGGCCTCGGCATGTAACTTTTGTCTTCAAGTATAGCTAATTGAACTATATTAAGTAAAATCATATTATTATAATTCGTTTACAGTAGGTTAGTTAGTTAGTTAGTTTAAGTGGGGATATATAGTTGGTCCAGCCAACCCTTGCAACGAAGCCTAAGGCTTTTTGTGCCAATCCCGGTGCCTAATCGTCGTAAAGCTGGCAACCCTTGACAGTAGGTTACTCACTGCACTTTATTTGCACTCTATTTATAGTATAATAATTAATAATTATAAACAACTGATGTTATTATTAAGCAATTTAAAATGTTTTCATTTTATTTAACAGCTGATAATAACATGCACACAGACAGACATGTATTCCCTCTTTTATAATAACCTTTACAATTTACTATCATGCTCTATATGTTTAACCTAACAAATTATTTGAACCATTTAACATTTGATTATCCCGTCAGCTGGTCAATTAATAGTATATTTCATAACAAGAGTGGAAAGTGTGGTTTTGCATGTTCGAGGCCATATGTTTGAAGTGCGAGACTTGTCGAGCATTTCAAATGGTCGAGAACATACAAAACAATTTCACTCGAGTTTTGAACGATACTTTTCACTACACTACGGAATAAAAACAGGTGTTGTTGACTGTGGAAAATGTTCGGTTGTAAACAATGTTACTTTCGGTAGTAAACAATAGACAGCTGTTGAAAATATGATGTTTCGCAGGTTGTAAACACATAACGAAAACAGCTGAACTCATAGTAGTGTAGTGAAAAATTAATATCCATTAGAATAACATTGCAACTTTAATGCCGCATAGGGCAAAATCCTATGGGATTTTAAAAATCTAGCTCCGTTACGATTTAGAAATCTAAATTATCTGAAGAAAACAATTAATTTTATAAAAATCTGTCAAGTAATAAATTCAGAACGTGAATGAACTAAATGACCCGCTTGTTTTAATACACAGGGCCAGGAAATATTCCAGAATATATTTATTAGTTTCAAAACTATTGCAAGAAATGTAAGCTAACTTTGTAGTTATGTACTTGTCCCTATACCGTAAATTTAGACATATTTTACTTGTTTTTTCCATATCCAGGTGATGGCCCATGAAGGAAGTCTTAAACATTTTAAATGTAAGCCTACCTCAAATTATATCTCATTTTAAAGGGTTTTCTTTATAAAACACAAGAGTGCAAACCTGAGATCAAAAGGATGACCTAGTCAGGAAATACAGCCAATCAAAGAATTTAATGTCAGGATTGGGCAAAAGTCTGGAATGTATTTATTAATTTTAAAGATATTAAAAGAAAAATAATGACACTTTGTAGCTATGTACATGTCCCTATACCAAACATATGGACATAATTTACCTGTTTTTCGCATTACCAGGGGATGGCCTAGAAGGATATTTTTAAAATTTTAAATAAAAGCCTACCTTGAGTTTTACCTCATTTTAAAGGTCTTTGTTTGTACAATACAAAAGTGCAAACATGAGGTCAAAAGGATGACTTATTCACAAAATACGCTGATTCAAAGAATGTAATGTCATGTTATTAAAACCCTTTTAGTGCTACAGCATCGCTGTCAGCGATTCCACAGTTTAGTCTTAAAGTTCGAGAATCGCTGCCAGCGACTATCCGTATTTCGTATATTATGCCGTATGAAATTAATGTTACTGGCTGCTACGATCGTAGTTGTGTTCCAAAAGCTTCAAGGTATTGCTTTTTCACTGTTTCGTTGTCTTTGGGATGGTTATAACTATCGCTTTGGAGAAGAATAATACTTGACCAGATTGTTTGTTTACGTTTTCAAGCTAGTCTGCTGCTAGTATGCTAGTGCTGTGTTAGAAGTATTGTTTTGCCGTGTAATATAATTTGTATTACTGTTTTATAATTAGTATTGTGTTTTATCAGTTTTATATTATATCTTAGTGTTTATAGTTAAGTTTTTGATATAACATTATCATGTTATATCAAACTTAAAAAAAGTTAACATAAACATTTTTTGTTTTTCTTTTTCGTTTTTCAGTTATAAAAATTGTTATTCCGGCCAAACATTGTGTATATATTTATTCGCCAACTTATCGTGAACAATATAAAAAAAATGTATAAAGATATCTGTTCAAATAAGTACGGTATGGTATGATTTTTTTCTGAACTTCTGCATTTTCGGCTAAATTTGGCTAGCATTTTTGGGTATGTGAGTGAGTAAATAAGCCATAGCACCAAAAGTTAATTCTTCTCAGTTATACGGCTATTTATTTATTAGTTTCAGATCCCTGTTGCTGATTATGTTGTTGATTGTTAACAATCGTAAAAATGACTCAGTTACAAAATTAGATATGCTATTTTACTAAGATAAAAATGAGAACAATTTTTTAAAACACTTTTGACAGTAGTTTTACCTAAAATAGTTAAAGAATATTATTATGATATTTTGTTACTTATTTTTTGCGAAATTCAATTTTTCATATACAGTTAGATAAATTATAGCTCTACGCAGCAATATATAATAACTAGCTTACCTTTTTCTTAAGCAGTTTTAGTTATATGACATTAAATTGTTTGAGAGGCTAAATTGCTGACTGGGTCATCCTTTTGAATTCAGGTTTGCACTCCTGTGTTTTACAAAGAAAGACCTTTAAAATGAGGTATAACTCGAGGTAGGCTTACATTTAGAATTCTTAAGTCTTCCTTTATAGTCCATCCCCTGGATATGCGAAAAAGAAGTAAAATATATCTAAATATTTGGAATAGGGATATATACATAACTGCAAAGCTTCTTTACATTTTTTCAATGGTTTTGAAATTAGTAAATATATTCCAAACTGTTGCTCAACCCTATATAGGATATGTTGAATATAGTAAGTAAATATAAAGTAAAAGATGGTGTGTTTAGAAAATGCATAACCTCACGCGTTCTCATTGTCTTATATTCCATTACTACCTGTTTTAAGGGTTAATATTTATGTAAGTATAAGAAAACGTTCTGTTTCTAACCTAAATGACCATTCTATATATGTTCCACCAAATGTTCCTAATGTCCTAACATAATATTTAGTAGCAATAAAATCAACACAACAATAATGTCATCATAATTCCTGTTTAGTCACGTTTACAGATGTGTTGCATTAAACACCGATTACTGAAGACTAATGGTTACCAGGCTAACGATCAGCTTAATAGAGCTTTACAGGAAAACAGTGCAGACAAAGTCAACTTGTGTTGTTTCGTGTGTGAGCTTTTACAGTATTTAACGTGAATAAAGTTCTCGTAGCCTAAAACATTTTAAAATTTTCTTGCTGTAAATTCCTAGTTTAGGTTTTTCACTATAGCTTGAATAGTATAGCTTTTTTGTCAGACATTTTACATCATAATAATTGTCAGTATTGTGAGTCAAGTATATAGAGTCAATAAGTCACAAATTAAATATTAATATTCCTCCATAATATATAAAATATTCAGTCCTCATAAAAATGAAATCGATTTTAATCATTACCAAAGTTTCTAATATTTCTTGAAAAGTGTATAAACATTTTTTGCATAAGCAGTATTTTATTAGAATATTTTGATATCGCTGTCTTCTGTCTAGACAGCACAATGCAGAGGAAAGCAAAATTGATGTTAGATATAGTTAATATTTAACTACTAGAACATTGTCCGCTAAATGAGTTTTAGGTTTCAATGCGTATGTACAAAAATAATACAATGTCTACGTTTACTGTAGTTTAGATATAACCATGTTAGTGACCATCACCCTCCAAGTTGTGATGTGGTTAATTACGGATGTTTCCTGAACATGTTTGATCAAAACACGTTTAAAAAAAGCTTCACATCACTGGTTATGAGCTTAAAATTAATAATCTTTATTATTATTAAGGCGTATTACCAATATCTTTTTTATATAAGGTCTTTTTCATAATTTTGCAATTTCATACAATATTTGAAACAAAACTACTAATATGTTATTTAATTTTAGTTTTCACAAGAACGTTAATATATAAAACATATTTAACTATGACTATAAAAGAGCTGATGAGCTTATTTTCATTAGCTTGTTTTATGAATAAATTAATTATAGTATTAAAGTATAAAAGACGAATAAGGTACGTAAAATATACAAATCAAAGAACAGGAGCCAAAGAAAAGAAATAGGGACAACTGTATGGATCTGACAGATTATGAAATACACTCATTTATGTATTTATTAATTTATAAGACACAATTATTCAAGATATGGGTAGATATATGTTTAAAATGAGTGTGATGGGTGCTGATAAGCGAATGTAGTCATTGTTAAAAACATAGGCTGACTCTTCCTTATAAAGTGCATAATCAATTAATATGTCAATTACAAATGAACAGCCGGTGATTTCCAGCTGATAGCTCTAGAATTTTGCTATAAATTTGACTGGGGTCCAATTATTCATATTCGATTGGATAGTATAAATATGACGTTACTGTTGACGAATAAATATGTGATTTGTTATATTCAATTAATTACAAACATATTCAGTTCTAATCCTAGGATTGAAGGGCTTTCAAGAGAACTTATTCATTTTATTAATATTATTTATTCATAACAATAATAGAGTGTATATTTATATATAAATGGATGTATAGTAATATCTTCTTTTTCCCCTCATATAATTGTGTATTTATCTAAAACTGTGTTAATATTTTATTTATGTACACTTTAATTTTCTCGTTTTTAGCATATTGTGATAAAAGAATAAAATATAATAGAAACAGATGTTTTTTGCCATGCGAGTTTTTACTGCTCCGGTTTAATTTTACCAAGCAATTAAAAAAAAACATTATTGATGAAATATTATGTTTTACTAACTGAAATACATATTTTTACCAAAATATAATTTTAAATATTTAAATTTTTTTGAGATATCATTATGAGATAAAAATTATGTAAGCGAAAAAAATTTAGAGCAAAAATTTTAGTGTAACAGAAATTTAAAAAATGATGAAACAAATTCGTTAATTTTTAGTTATACTATTAAATTCGAGCGTACACTTTCACCAACAGAACTTTATTTTTGTTTAGTCAACGTTTATAGAAATGGACTACCTGAGTACACGCTCCTAGGTAAAAATAACAAGTGAACGTACATTATTATTTGAAGATACAAAATTACTGTTTTATTTCCCATAAAGAAACAATTGTTTTGATATAGCAACTTCTAATTGAGTTCACACCATGGTGTACAAGTAAACAGTAATAACGGAGATACACTATTCCTAGCTGTCTTTAAGAACTTTTAATACATGCAAGTTCACTTTTTTGGTTTTTATGACGCAATGTTGTATTTTATCGGTTTATAGACGACATCTTAAAATTGACTGAATCTGTTATTCCTAATTGATTGTTTAAAGATTTTCATAATAGTAAAAGCAAATGGTACTTTTGTTGGGTTGGGATTTCTTAAATATTTTGAATCAATTTGTTATGCTGGAGGAAGAAAAAAATTACGATCTCATAATCATGTATAAATTTTGATTTTACCTGTTGATGTTTTTTTACTCATATATTTTCAAATAATTGCTCTCACATCATCAAGTTAGTTGTGTATTTCCCAGACAAGACTGGACATGATGGCACTTTGTTGCATGTATAACGTATAACCATCATTGATCTGTTGCGCCTCATGTCCGTCGTGTGCGCGCATGTCGTGTAGTAGTGAATCTCGCCGCGCCGCCTGACGCTCAGTATTGTCCCGCCCGTTAGTGCAGTTGCGCGTTTCTCGCACCCACCAGTTGTTTTTGTTATTGTTGTTGTTATTGTGTGGATTCTTTGGTTGTGTTTTGTTGTGCGATATCAGTGTCGGTCTGTTGCTTGTGTTTTTGTTAAGGTTTGGTAAGTAGATGGTGCCGGGTTTCCCGCCGCAGTTGGGGCTGGTCGTACCACCCATGTTACTAATGAGGGATGTAACCACTTGCATTTATATGGGTTTTTTTGTAGGTGTATAGTTTTTCATATTTTTTTAGTTTAAAGGAGGTTTTAAATATAATTAAAAATTATAAAATTAGTGCTACCAAAATATCGTATGTATGCTATATAGGCTTTCTATGTTTAATAATAGTTAAATTGAGATGTAATAGATATCAACAATTTTATTTTAAAATATTTGTATCCTGCATGAAAAATAGTATGTAAACCCCTGTTTATAAAACAGACAGGATATGTCAGGAAAGTACAGGTTTTAATACCAGATTATTAAACAGTTATTGAGTCATGATTAAAATTCTAGGAAGGAAACATCATAATTAAATAATGGATACAATAAATGTTAAAGCAAATTTTAATTGGTACTATTTAATGTTGAATGAACATTCTTAAAAAATACCAGTTTGCACTTATTTTAAAAATAAATTACTAATAATACTTTTTAAACTGTTCTTACAGTTTGATTTTTGTATACTGGTGTATTTGCATTTAAAATACATTTTTGTAGTTAGTTTTTATTCATACACTAGTGCAATGAAAATGTGCTTTTTAATCAATTGTAATAGTTTTCCTATCATTATAAGTTTATCATAGCAGGCAGCATTTAATCAAACGCGTTATATAATATTGTAGGCCTCCAACAATATATTGAGCAGATATATTGTTGGTAGCTGGTGGAGGTATGTCGAGCTTATTGGTATAGCTGTGTCAGAGCAAACATCCGCCACTGCCATAAGTGCGATAGCAGAGTTGCTGGTGAGAGCCATAAACCATGTTACACCTACTGTTTACCAGATATCATTAAGGCGTTTTAAACACTCTGAAATGTTGGGAACTCTGGTAAATCATTTCTTAATGACACATTCATCAATATATCCTAAAAAAAATTATATATTATTGATTTAAAAAAACTATAAAAAATATTAATTTAAATAATACTTCCATTTAATGAAATAGATCAGTACTAACATAGGCGTGACAGTTCTGTAAAAGAATTTCATAATATCAGTTTACTATTTAAAAGAGGTAATCTAAAAGAAATCTAAAGTTTTACTACTCAAGTGGTTTGGATGTTTTACAAACAAATAATCAAGATTTAAACGTTATGTTTGTTTTAAGATTTAGTATTGGGTGTTTATAGAAACATACATTTGAGTATAGCTTGCCATGAAGGCCGTGTTTTTTGTAATCAAGGGTTGAATTATCAGGGTGAATAGATAGCATAAAGAGTCGTGTGATAGCAATTAAAAAACAAACTTTCGATAATAGTACATTTAACAAAATAGATAAATGTAGAAATTACAGGTTAACTATAAACAAACATGGCTTAGTTTCGTGATTTGCACATGGATTCGAGAACGCATAGGGATAGGTTTGAGATATTCGTTTTAGTCGGCTGTTTATAATTACCTTAATCAGGTTAAGTATTTAATATCAAGTATCTTTATTTAGTATTTTTAGGTTTTCCTATAGGATTTATTTATTTCGTCAAAACTTTATCATACAATTTTAGAAATTAATGGTAAAATAACGGATTAAAACACGAAATTCATACGATTACAATGCAAATGCATTTAATATTTGTTGTTCAAATAATAGCATGACTAATGGTGCTGACTATAATCTGGACTGATTGTTAGTTACAATAGAAATTACAATAAATGGTGATAATAGACAATACAGTAGTGATAAGTATCGATATTCCCTAACAATTGTTGAAATATTTACAATAAGTACTACGGAAAATACTGCAGCACAAAGCCTTACATAAGTGTTGATTCCCTAGACTAGTGTTAGACTAAACGTTATAATAATATTAATACTTGAAATGTATAGCTAAAACATACAAAAGTCATTAATACGACAGAATTAATATAACTGCAATCAACAAAGTAAGCAATGATCAACAAGCGACATAAATTTATGTAGTTAGAATTTGTACTATATAAAGACACATTCTGAGTCAGTTTATGTCGTCGATATAGTTAAGAAGAGTAAAAGTGGTTTAGAACAAATGTAAAATATGTCTAAAGAGAAGAACTACCAAACACGTGCTTTTGAAAAAGCTGTATTTAAAGTCGAAGGAGGGAGATTTTCGTTGATAAAGAGTATTAGAGAGCTTATAAATACTTTGTGGAGCTAATGCGTCAAAAATACAGACAAATTGAGTCGTTTTACAAGTGAGTTGATTAACATGGTTGATGTAGAATGCCTTAATTGATAAATCCAATATGCATCACATTATCTCATAAAGTGTGCATGTTTTTGTTTTTGGAAAACAAAAGGTATCATCAAATTATTATCAGGATCACTTTGGGTCGATTGTGAATGCTTATGTGAGTTTGGACGATCTGTGTGGTCTGGTTACTAACTTAAATCAATATCAACTGTTCTTGTATGGGTGGGTGGGTCAATATCAACTGTTCTTGTATGGGCGGGTGGTGGGTCAATGCAACTGTTATTGTATGGGCGGGTGGGTGGGTCAATATCAACTGTTCTTGAATGGGCGGGTCAATATAAAATGTTTTTGTATGGGCGGGCGGGTGGGTCAATATCAACTGTTAGGTTAGGTTAGGTCTGAGCATAACCTATGCTCAGAGAGGACCATTTATTAAAAGCGTTACCACCTAGCAATTAAGGGACTTGCATCTTTATATGAAATCCAAAACTCGTAGTAATAGCATGATTTTCAGCTTAGTGACAAGCCTATTACTAACTATCTTCCCTACACAACATTGAGACACTTACTATCACCCAACAAGGACACACCAGACATCTGTAGTAGTCTCCAGACCGATAGCAAATATCGAGTGGAATGGTAATCTCAAGTTAATATCACGGCCCGCAAACATCGTTGACTGAATATCACTAAAATACATACTTTAAGAAACCCGATTGTTTTACACAGCTAGTTATATTCATCACATATAACTGTGAAAGTTAAACTGTACAAGGCATAGCTTCGTTTATGATCAAATTATGTACATAACACTTGCTATAAGCGAAGACATAAGAGTGTATTGTTCGATTTAACGATCTACTACGGAACCGCCTACACAAGCTTTATCGTTATTTGTGGTGCTAGGAAATAAACAACATTATCCTAACCACGAGACAGTTAATCACAATAAAGATAATACACCCTTTAAAACGTAATGGGTCTTAAAACAACATAGACCAGAGAGTAAAACAGTTTCTCTAGTTTCTAGTGGCATTTACTTTACGAAGGATAGAAAATCTGTAATTTTCTTAGTTTTGTATCTGATAAGTATTAAGAAGATTATAGTAATTAAAAAATCTATAGCAAAAATATATCTTCTTATTCAATCGTATTTATGTAACAAATTAGCCTGAATTTTCATTGATAATGTGATTTTATACAGATTGACTCATTTTATATAGCCAATATCACTATTTATTCTAATACATATTGTAATTTTAAATTTGTTTTTAGCTTAATTTTAATACCTTTTGTAAGTCATCATTGGAGTATTATGACAAATTTTATCACAGTACACAGTACACGTTTTTATGAATATCTCAGTTTTTTGTTTGTCATATGAAGAATCGAATACGTGTTTTTGGGGTTGATATGGACTGTAAAAAAATCTTAAAAATGATGCGAGATCCCATAATAAGTTATATACAACCTAAATATTAAAAAAACCAAGTGAAACTATATCGGAAACTACTTCTTTCGTATTAACCAATAAATCTTACTTTTATAGAAAATTGGTCGTCTTTGAGTTAGAACTTCTAGTGTAATTGAAAAAGTGTAATACAAATACAGTATTCATGCATTTATGTAGAGAAAATGGAACGATATTTACATACATTGCTTAGTTAGTTTTTAATTTTGACGGATAATTAGGTTTAAAGTTAATTAATGAAATGTAAACATACTTTTTATTAAAAAGATATTCATAAAAAAGTGTCTTAAGTTAGGTTAAGTCAGGTTATGTTAGGTTCGGTACGTTATAAGTTAACAAGAAATAACAGATAAAATACTGGCTTCCACCTAAATACCAGATCTAACCCAACTAACCTAACCAAACTGCTTTTGGTAACTATCTGTTTTTTTTTATTTTTTTTATTTTTAAATAAGCATTAATGGATGTTCTATTCGTGTTTATGGTGGGAACCTGCAGTGTGATAGTGTAAAATACGTAATTTAATTGTAATCAATATTTATTCTCATTTAAAAATGTGTTTTAAAAACTGGTACTTTTGGGGGAGATTCCTATGGATTCTAGTTTTTGTGGTTAGCATTTACTATTGTAAAACTTTTTCAAAATCAGATAGAACTTCTATATCCATATTTGCCCTCCAGACTACTGTCTTCTTAAACTTACATGTTTTTTACTTATGACTAGGTCGGCTAATATAAGTCTCCATTTATAAGGTTAATTTTTTAGAAAAAAAAATAAGTGACCCAAAGAAAAGAACATTAAGATAACTGTTATTGAAAACCTTTTTAAAAATAATAACGTAGGTATCTTAATACGTCCGTGTTGTAGAAATGATCAATCATAACAATAATACTGTTGAGATAAGGTGAGTGATCTGTCATTATAAGTCGTCTATCACGCTTATCACCTGTAGACTCTCTGTGGAAAAAAACCATCTTCAAATCAGTTTCAATTGGGATAAGTGAAGTGGAAAGAAATCGGATCGAGTGAGCAAATTTTGATTGGTTGTACAAATTCCACTCTATTACCATGTGTATGGCCGCTTTGTGTGGTATTGGATGTATATGTATTTAAGTGCCAAACTGGTAGTGTTATATTTGAATGCCTACCAACAATAAATTCACAATTCTTTGGTTTTAGATTATAGGATTTTATTCAATTCTTACTTATCACAAGACTGGTATAGTTGGTTTTATAATAAAATATATTATCTTTACATATCTCAATCCTTTATAGAAATTCCTGTTCGAATTCTTCTGGATTCATAAAAATAATCATTGTGTACTGAAATTGCTCACCAATATATTTATATGGGTTATGTTTGGTTTTGGTAAATTTGTGTTGAGTGAACTCACTTTAACTGTAGTATTTATTATGATTGCGACTTGGTGTTCTGTAGAGTGTAAAAGATTTTAAAAATATTAATAATATGACTCCTTATTCTTAAAATAATTTTCTTGTATTTTATGGAAATTTTATCGTAGGTTAGAGTTGCTTAGATTAATACCTTGTAGTGTTGGTTAAGGGCTTTATATTACATTGTACTTTTGTCTATCCTTGTAACTGTAACTATGACGAGGACTTCATGGTACAGTCCACTTCAGTGTTAATAATATTGTAGTACATTTTTAATTATTATAAATATAGAATAATCAAAGCATAAAAAAGGACCATCCCTCCTTTTTGAAGTGCTAAAATAAGTAATTTTCAGTTTTACATAACTTATTTGAAATTACTATAATATTAAATGGTTTTATTCTTTAATTTATGATTGATACGTTCATACATAAAAATGAACAAAATATAGTTAATTTAAGTATATGTATATAGATAATATTAATTTTTAAAAAGCAATACCTACACAAATAAGGAATGTTATTGTAATGACTAATCCTTGAATCGATTAATATTGTATGAGTTTAGACAGACAGCTAATGGAGATAAAATCCTGTGAATAAAATTAGAAAGAAAACAAATTCTTCCAATGAAATGGTTAATGTATGTAGGGTGATTAATAGATAAACTGGACAAAAGTGCATTGTACTGCTGATAATTTTAGACCTACCATTGTCACTCTGTTCACTATGGCCTTCCTTATATAAACAGTTCAAATAATGGTACAACATGAACTCAACTACTCAGATACTCAAATAACATGTAGTGCTATTCATTTCAAAACAAGTAAATAGCAAAAAACTTGATGTTCTTTATTAACAAAATGATGAATAAAAGCTGTTCTATCCACTGATGATTCATGAACAATACTAAAATATTAATTAATTATGTAAATTTCCTGAAGGTCTATCATATAACATACGGACACCTTTTATGTTTCAGTGATCATATTATAATATACATAATTCCACAGCAAGATATCAGCATGATAGCATTGTAAAATACGATATATACATTTCAACAACCAGTAAAATACGTATGAGCTACACATTGTTTTGTTACGAACATGGAGGTCATATAAATATTAGTTTTACTCAAGTAGATTAGGCCATGTAAGAGTTTTGTCATAATTTACCTGTATATAATAAATACAAATTTAAGTACTGTACAAGTACATGCAATAATGTAATAATATGTTCACAGACAATTAAATATAAAAGTCTGTATTTTTATATATTAAATAAATCAGCATTTAGTACTCGATATCTATGTGTGAGTGCTATTTAATACAGCTATAAGAAGTAACTCCCCACAATGGAATGGACAAACAAATCTATTTGAAATGCAATAATACTTTCTTTTTAAACAATTAGCCTTAAATTATTAGATTTTATTTCTTCTGGCTTGGCTTTTTCGTTAAACATTTAAACTTTATTAAACGATAATATTAAAAAGTGTCATAAATTTATGTTGGTCTAAAGGTTTTCAAAAAGAACTAAGTCCACCGATCTACTTTTAAAAGGAATGGAACAGGCATTTCTGGTTAGACATTTTCAGGCTCTTAGCAACCAGGTTACAGGATATTTTAACCGTTTTATCAAAATACATTTCACATAGTATACTTATATTTTAACGTATATATTATTAAACGACATTTAGAGTAGAAAAACACTAGATTGGATAGTAGTCTACGTCAAATATTAGCTTTAAAAAGGATGAACTGATATATTTGTAATTTGTCTTTGTATTTGATGCCTTTACTTATTGATGCTGTCTTTTTTTTGTAAACTGTAAAAGACGTGGTTTAATTTATATCCTCCATTGTTTATGTAACATTCTAGTAAGGCAGCATCTTGATAAAATCAATATTACAGTTTTATAAAATATAAAGAACTTTATTTTAAATACTCGTGTTAATTTACATTATTTTGTACAAAAGTATTTAATATTTTATAGTTAGTCAGAACTAGTATCTATGAATATTGTAAAATTTTAGACATACAGACAATCAATATATGATCCTGTGAATAACATTAGCAAGACAAATAATTCTTCCTCTGAATTTTTCCTTCAGTAAAATAAAAAAAAAAAAAAAAAACACTTATTTGTTGAAGTTTATTAAACGTGACTTTAGTATGGAAATTTATTTTAAAATAACATTTCATTTCAAAAATGTGGATAGTTTTACTTCATGTCCTGAATAAATTGGTTTGATAGAACCCAATTAATTACGATGGTATGCCAACAGTGTTCATTGGAACACTAAACACACATTTATTGTGAAACTTTGAAGCACTATTGCGTTCAACTGAGATAAATTCAAAGTGAAATGGGTGTTTAAGGTTAGAGAAAATGGTTATAAATATGGATAGTGTTCAAACAACGGTAATGTGAACACTAAACCTTCATTAATCAACAAAAATAAGACGACCTAAGAGAATATTTGAGTAAAATGTGTCCATTGGATGGAACGAATCATTAATTGATTGAAGTGTTCTAGCGACAGTAATTAATTGGAACCCAAAATGCAAATTAAATCAACAAATATCAGACGGCCTATTGTGTTTTACTAAGAGAATATTTGAGTAAAATGTGTCCATTGGATGGAATGAAACATTAATTGATTAAAGTGTTCCAACGACAGTAATTATTTGGAACCCAAAATGCACATTAAATCAACAAACATAAAACGACATATTTTGTTTTATTAAGATAATTTCAGTATGAACTGTCTCCAATAGATGGAACACAACTCATCAAGAGTATTTAATTTTTTTTAAACCAACTATAATTATATTTAAAGAATACAAAGGTTAATACTTTCCTTGTTTAAAATGAATGAACGTGATGGGCGCACTCCAAACTAACCCTAAGTAGACATACAAGTAAACATTATGTTTATCAAGGGTCCATCTACTTTTCTACGACATAACCATTGTTTCATACGTCTTATTGTAGCCTGTACAATTCTTATAATCTGTATAATGATTACATTATTTGTAAATAATTTCCTCAAAATCTCTGAAAAAAATTTGCTAAAGTCCAGGTAGAGTTTACATTATATTTTCAATACATGGTAAATTTCATAGTGCTAATGGCATTGAAAATATACTGATATGGCTAGTACATGTATAGAGTGTGATACATTGTATTGCAAACTCTTCTGACCTAATCCCTTGGTATCTGCGGGGTTTAGGTACTCCAGGTACGTGGGAATTACTAATGCGACCAAATTTAACACAGTTAGATATTATTGACCGATATTGCCAAATATAACGTCATATAATGTAAAATTTAATAGATATTTTACCACAGTACCACAGTACGTGTATGGGTGAGCGGGTTGGTCAATACCACTGTACGTGTATGGGTGGACGGGTGGGTTTTGTTACCTATGTGTCTTTAGTCTTGTGGTCTTACGATTGGGTATAGAAAATGTTGTTTTCTACTTGACTCGCCAGATCACTAGATGAGCCTGGAGGCCTGTGCGTGAACTTTATTCACCGAGTGAAGAACCGACTGTTAGCTCAGCTAGGGATTCGAACCTTAGGTCCTGCCCTCCACAGACCGAAACCTTAAGATGGCTCTAAAGGAAAAGAACATATAGAATTCATGCGACACTGGCGAAAGAAGTTTGAACTACGTTCAGTTTTGCCGGATGAAGGAAGATACTCCGCCGACAGAGTACAGAGTATCTTCAGCACACACTGAAGTGGCTAATAGCTGAGCAGATAGTACGCCAAACAATCGTCCGTGCACGTATTTGAAAGCAATCACCGTTAGATAACAGCACTGATGCGTGTCCAGTAAATACATTGCCTTGTACTGTATGTTTGTTTCTATAGTAAATGGTAAAATCAGTAACAGACCTGCATGTTCAACTTTGGCTAACAATATTTCCTAAGATGAAAGTTGAGCTAGATGGATGGGGATTGATTGGATCGAGCTACCTGTCGTCACTATCATTGTTATACAAATAGAACAGTTTTCTTACTTTCGAATCTAGGATTATATGTTTCTTGATTAGGCTAACTTATATAATAGAATCATGCATAAAACATAATGTTGTCTTTCAAGAAGTGGTTTGTATTTTTGTTTGCGATTTAATAAAATATTGGATGATTTGCTTTATAAATAATTAAAATAATAATAAATTTCAATTTACTTATACAACTACAGCTTACCTAACGGAAAACACAATTTATGGAATTATAATATTCAATTGTTACTAGAAAAGTGTTAAATGACATTAAGTTCGAAATTTCCTTAAAATCTCTCAAAAGTGTGTTAGTTTTTTGTTTGGGTTCTTGTTTATTTGTTATGTATTTGTCTTTTATTTTCATAACTGTTTGTTATTTTTGTACTTAGGTTATATGTAAGAAAGGGACACGAGCTTCTAACTTCACATTTATGTAATGATTTCTTTACAATCATTAAATACGTAATCATTCTATGGTCTTGACTATGTATTACAATGGGAAAAGGAGATAAAGATATTAAAATAATAATGTGAATGATATAAGTATTTTTTTCCATCAGTAGTAATGAAAAGCATTATTACAATTAAGTGCGTTTTGAATTTATCACAATGCGTATACAAACAGTTATCTTTTTGCCAATTATTTTTATTTTAGTTATAATAAACTGAAAATGTATAAGTAATATAACGATTTTTAAAACGAACTTATCGTGTATATTGTTTAAATTAAATGTATGCTTGATAGAAATCTATATATATACGAGATATATGGTACATTATATATCTCGTATTAGAGGACGTTTAGTCCCAGCTAATGGACGTGTTTCACTTAGACATTCTCTTAGTGAAACACAATAGTGCCGTCTGCTGTTTCGCGATCAAGTGTTTCGTGTTTCATTTTCTGCTGTTGGAACACAGTCCTAATTAATGAAGCTTCTGCCAGTACCTATATCCTGGAGACATATATACAGTTATTTTAGTGTCAATATATCTTAATAGTGTAAATTTGCTAATATAATATGGTCTCATTTTTGTATTAAACATTTAAAGTAATAAAACATTTATAGGTAAAGCATAATTATTTATTACCCATCTAAATTAAAGCAATTATTATATATACGATGTTTTGGTATTTTTTGTCTGCTTAAAAATATAAAATAAAAATGCATTCAATAATCTGCTATCAAATAAACTTTTTTTGTGGTTTAGTAAGAGAAGAATAGAATAACAAACGAAAAATCCATATTTTGCAATGAATATTACAATCATAGTTAAATAATGTGTTTTAAGGAGCATTTTTTAAAGTATAAAATTCAAAAATAAGCAAACATTTTGATCTGCAATTGTCAGTGATTTTACGAATATTTTATTAGATTTTTTGGCCAGACATAACTTTTTTAGTATGTTGTATTTAAATTCATAATACGAAGCCATTACAAAAATATTAATTATTAACATACATAATTACTAAAATTAATAATTAATTATACAGTTGAGTTTAAATATAAGTCACTTTAAAAAAAAAAATTAGGTACTTACTCTGGATAAAAAATATTAACGTCATAAAAAAGTACATATTGATAAGAATTTATTTTAAAAGTGATCCAAGTAAATGTTATTCTATATTCTCACTATACATTAGTTACAGCTTTTAAAAAGTACAGTTCGTCCTCTCAATTCATTTAACGTCTTAAATGTTACTGCTTTAGCTGTTATTATTTTAATATTAGGTTAAAATAATATTGTAATTTATAGTATTAGTTTGGTCTGTGTATTTGTAATAACATATGTGTCAAACACTAGTGAAAGATATTATAAAGATTAAAATACATTAGAAAGATATTTTTTCGTAATTAACACAATCTATATGGTAACTAACTTACCAAACAAATCATGTGTTGATTCTTCAAAAGGATTATTTAAGTGCCGAGCCAGTCTTGCTTGGGTATACTATCAACATACACGTATGTGACACACTTTCATACCATGAGACAGTAATTATAAATGTATTACAGTGTTGATACATCCATTTCCTTCCAGAGTGTTCTGCAGGTTGATGAGAGACCTGCATTTAGTTGATTGTGTTTTGTTACGCTTGGTCTGAGCCTTATAATGGAAGTGGGATTTACTGCCACAGTCCGCCAGCAAAAATACGGAATACATTTGCATACCCTAACTAATTTCATCAGTTGCTAAGTTTTTTTTTAAATTTACAAATTTATGTTCATTGTATATTTATTTGTCACATATACATCTGCAAAAGTAGATTATCTTAAAAAAATATTACGTATTCATTAACTCGTATTTAAACTGTGATGTTACAACTAAAATATAACAGTTTCTGTACTGTTGCAACAAACTTGATTAAGATAACAATTTAGAATATCATGAAAATGTGTAAAAATACAGTAGGTTATATAGCTAGGTTAGGTCCATTTTAATTACCTCTAATGAAAAATACTCCATGTACTTTTATGTGTAATAATAATATTTGTTAGGATGTTCAATAATCTTTACAAATTGTTTAAATTTGGTTTATACAACATAAATTCATACGTTACAAAGATTAAAATTGTTTATAGATTTATGGTGAATTGTATATTGAATATTACTTAAAATTGTAAGCACATGTGATTTAACATAAACAACTTATCTAAAACCATATTAAACTGAGTTCAATTCATTCATGGTACGTCAAATAGAAAAATATTTAAATAAGAAAAATTTAAATTTAATCAAAAAGCCCAAATTACTGTACAAATAAAACGTCTCACAACACAAAATGTATTAATATATAACCACAAAATGCACAAATATATTACAATAAAAGTACAAAATGCACAAATATTATGGTGAGCGTGGTTCATCGAAATCCATCACCATAATATTTGTGCATTTTTGTGCTTATATGTTGTGTTGTATGACGTTTTATTTCTACTGTATATGTACCAACACGTATTATGCTAACTAAAAAAACTACCCATATTACTTTCAGTAAACTTTTACATACTATATTGACTCTAATTACATGATATTTATGCCAAAATATCGAATGGCTACAACTTAAAAGATACTGTATAGCAGTATAACTATGAAACACAAAACAGTTATCAATTTAATTTAACTGACAATAATTGAAAACTGAATTTAATGCCAAAATTTTAATGACACAAAACTAATATAAGGTGTTGTTCTCTTCAATCAGGCGAAAGGTTTTATTCAATCATTATTGATAAAAGTGTGGGCACTTAAACTGTTAATATTAGTCAATATTTTTTTTTATTTGATGGATGTACCTTTCAATAATTCATAACAAAACTATGTCATCATAAATTCCAATTATGACACTACAGTATGTAGTAATTGAAGTGTATGATGGCTTACATGTCAAAGTTAACACTAATATTACTATTCACTACTATTATTCTTACATTAGTTAGTAATATAACTAAGATAAATCCCTAAATCTGAGCTTAAGATGTATGTGCCCTAAATATCATGTTTCATGTGTTATTATACTAGTTATTTCTTGTGCAAACAAAAATAGTTTAGAATTCACACTGACCCCTGTAAAATATATGGTTTGGAATAAATTTTATTATGCAATTACTGGAGTCACTTGAAAAATCAGATATCACATTTTTTGTGCGCATTATAGACAGTAGTGTCTATAATGTTCTTTCATTGCACGTAGACCAACCTATTTTTTAATTGAACTAATTCAGTAATTTTTTACAAACATTAAACAATGCAGTCAACTTCCAAGTGCAGGTATCTGATTTGTATATGTTTATATCAGTCTACATTTTCGGATAGTAAACACATAATTGAAAAATAAAAAAAGTGAATATTTTAGGTACATATAGTCAAGCGCTCATTTTGTATATTTGTTAACTTGCTATTTGTGCTGATGCTAGTTGTTTAAATTATGTCACTGTAGTACATACAGAAGTGTACTTCAATATATGCATCAAAGCTAATGGTATATTATAATGCTATAAAACCTTATTAACGATACCAAATAAGATTTATGGTGATGTAAAATCAATGTAGGTCAAACACCGTTTGGCATTGGTTATGTTAATTGAGTGATGTCCCTATAGGATGTCAGGATTCCCAACATGATTTATTTATATGGTTACATCTCATATGAAGTGACCACATGTAGTTATATATGATAATTAATTACATTATATCCATTTGCCAGCAGGTGATTATTTATTGTAAGTGTTTGGTCCTTTTATTTTATTGATATTTTATATTTACCACATAAAACGGTAATTTTCAGAAAAATACAATAAAATTGCAGATGATAAAAAATTCTTAATCAGCAATCTATTATGGTTTTTCTGTTTGTTAAGATTTTAAATACACATCTTTATTACATAGAAAAATAAAAAACTATCTGCATTATAATCGTGAAGAATATGTTATATAAAATACTTACGTTAAATAATATTTCGTAAAAAAATTTATAAACGACCATAATTAAATTAAAAAAAAAAATAATAATGCTATTACATATTTTGTTAACCGTGTAAAACTTGTGGTATGGATATTAACAGAAAAATTAAGTTTTGGTTTTGTTAATTTATTTCTAGTGACTACATCATTAACTCATCAACCGAGTAAAACGCTCTCAACGCCAGGAGGTTTTGTGGTCGGGTTTTAAATTTTGTGGGGTCATTTATGTGTTTAATGTCTTCAGGAAGCTAACGAGATTAATGTCAGCTTGTTATGCCAATAGTTCATATGACATTATTTTATGTTGCCTGTTTATATGGTTACCTCTGCCCTAAGTTTCGTACTGGTTTACGTCTCTACCCTTGAACAAATCCCACTTGAAACGGCAGTACAAGGTGACTTAAAGAATATAAGCAGAAAAGGGTCAAGAATTCAATCTCCCTGAAGGCAATTTTATACAACTTTCGTGAATTTAATTCAGCTTTCTTTTGCATTCTAACACTCTTTTTGCATTCTAACACTTGTTTAGTAGACTGCGAACACTACTTGTCCACAGCTAGTGGATCAGTGTTTCATGATGCACGTAGTTAAACACTGTACAGAGGTCATGATATAAGGTAATCACTTTTTCTCGCCTCTCCAAGCCATTGACAACGCAGTCGATGAAACTTATGATGGCATCTATAGTAGGTTTATTTTTTTCTAAATCCAAATTTTTGTTTAGATAGAATTTCAAATATCTCAAAGAAGTGTTCTAGTCTTTCAATGAAGAATTTTTCAAATACTAAGGACTGGAAGAATTTATATGGGCCGATATTTTTTATAAAGCTGGGATCATTCTTTTTACAAATCGGTACAAATGTTTCTGTTTATAGAGCAGATTGGAATTCGCCTTGTGTGAATGATAGATTTATTAATTTTGTCAGTGGTATCAATATTTTTTTATGACAGTACGTTAACAGAATAACATATTAATTTCATAGGTTTTGATTTCAGGTACGATGAAAATATAATAAACATAACTGGTTTAAAATTACTGTTTAATATTGGACATTTGTTAAATATGACATTAAAAATGGTCAGTAGAGTAGATAAAAGTCCCTAAACCAAATGATACACACATTTGGTTATTTATCATCACAAATTAGTATAGCAAATGTCAATCTAGCTGTTATTGAGACAAAGTAATTAAAAATATATCATTCAAGTAACATTTCAATACAAAATGTAAATGTTGGTATTTCGATATCAAAGAAAGAACACTGATAGTTTTACATTCGTATTTTGTCGGTACGACTCCTATACACTCATAAATATCATAAATAATATATAGTGAAATATTTCCAATGTAACAGACGTGACAGTAAAGTCACTGTTACAAAAAGTCACTGTTTGCCACTAACATCAAATGGGATTTAGAAGTAAGTGGAATTAAGCTATAAAAAAATTTCGAATCCTAAATACTTCATACATTTGCTCGATTGGTATCAGTTATTTGGCAGGACGTGAATTTAAAGTAACAGGTTTTTACGGTGTTCAACGAGAGCTCCATCTACCATCATATAAATGAATGCATTCTGTTTCACTGTGGTTACGATTGTCTTTAGCAGAACACACTGCGATAGTAGAGTTAAATGATATAATCAATAAACAATATGACAGAGCTTATTATATTTAGTATAATGATTTCGTATATTATGAAATTTTTATTTATGTGAATAACAGAAATTATACTTGTACTTTTTCAAACTAACACAACACTTCGACATGTATAAAAAGGTATAAAAATTTTGTAATTTTCAAGTGCAACGTAATACCTTTTACATACAACACTTTTTTCCTTAGCAAAGAACCCGTATAAATGTATAGAGCCATACAAAAAGTACATGATTATAATTTACGAAAGGAAGTTTTGGCTTTTTACAAACTATTACACGGACTCCAAATGAGGAAGAAAGTAAAATGTACATCTAAAGAACAAAATAAACAATTATTAATCAACGAAAAAAAATCAAATATTGAACAATTTAACCTATTCAACAGTGTGTGGATTGTCAAATCCTCTTACTAGTTACGGGTGTAAATTTACCATAAACCCCCATTTATTAATAACTAAATATCAACAAACAACTATCAATAAACATAACAATAAATATTTATTTCCATTTTATATCTGAAAAACGAAATGTTTTGAAATAACTGGCCAGTTTATGTACTTGCAGCCAATATAAGGTTTATATAATAAATATGCAATAAAGAAAATAATTAAACGTAAAATAAAACAAAACGTAACTACGTTATAAAACAAATAAATACTACTACATGTTCTTAAAAAAATAATTCGTAGTCACTGAGACGTTTAGAACACTAACATAATAACTGTTTACAATTTAATAGTGGTAATATATTTCCTACTTATACTAACATAGTAATCTGAATACATTCACAACACCCAACCAATTAAAGTAAAGAAACCATACATACTTATATTTTATTTATCATCTTTAATTTAAAATAATTTTAATTTTAATCGACCTATCATGGTCAAATTCAATGTCTGAAGTGTTGATAAGGATCAATATGCTTATGTTGCCCCAAGTGTATTAAAAAACGTCAGTGGTACGACTTAAGATCTCTAATTACAAATATGACATTGTTTTGTTTTCATTTATAGACACATTTCGAAATATAGTTCTTATATCGTACCATTGACGTTAGAAACAGTATATAAAGATACAAACAAACACCTTAAGGCCTTTAGAGTTACATATTGTCAAGCCATTAATATTTTTATGTCCACATATTAGGGACAATTTTATATTTATGCCAATATATGAATATAAATATATTAATGGCTACAATACAGCTAATATAATTAGACTTTAAGTATGTAAAGAGTACATTGGTACATTTAAACAAAATTATTATGTTAATAATAAATTGAACTTAAATGATATCATGTATGTAATTTTTTCACATGTTTATCAAGTAATCTAAGCTCATATGCAACGTCTCTACAATGACTTAGACATTGAAATATCTAATTGTAATGTGGCACGAAAGCCTTGCATTATGTAAGCAATGTATTGCATGGTAGCTAAAGTTGCTTTGCTGTGTAATGTATGACCAGTTGAATAATTTACATAACTACTATCCCAACCCTTATTCAAATCGCTTATGTTTGAAAGAATCGCACTTTTATTTATTTAAAATTTGTTACATTGTTGATAGATCCATTTGCTGTCAAAGTGCTCCGAAGGATAGTTGAATCAATATGCTTGTTGGGCATAAGGGCTGTATTAGAAGTGGAATTTCCTTCACCAAATTAAAGTAAAAATTAATTATGGTATACGTTTGATTACGTTAACTTTGGCTCTTTTTAAAGTTTGTTTCTACCCACATTTTCAAAGTCGTTAAAATTAATAGGCTTGTCATTTACATGAAAATCAGACCGATTCTACGTGGTTCAGGTTCTACATAAAGATGTAGGTCACTCAGTCACTTTGGTTATTGGGCTATCAATAAATGATTATTTTGCAGGAACAGTTATCTATATTTGCTCATTTACAATCATCAATGATATTTGCTCATGTACCTAAGATAGTGTTTTAGGTAGAATTACGATTCATTACGATAGTAATGAATTTCAGTTTTACTTACAAAAATATTTAAATTATTTTGGAAAATTATGCTATTAACTAAAATGAGTAAAAAATTAGTTGTTTAAGTTCTTATAAATTCTAAATTGAAAGATGTTGTTGGGTTCTATGGGAACGTAGAGTTAAAAACTACTACACAGTCTTAAGTTAATGTGATTGAAAAAAGTGTTGTTATGATTTGAAAGTGGCCTTTTAAACTTCATTAAAATAAGTGGTTTTAAAGAAACAATTTTTATTTACATTTTTATAATGTTCATGTGAAACCAAAATAAAACATAATAAATAATAGGCGTTAGTATATTATGTATGTAGTTGAATAGATGAGGCCACTAGGTATTTCTGTTGTCTTACACACAAACATATCAACTTAATTTACAATAAACGCCTTGATTCATATCATATCATTTTCTACCTTTAACTCTTTTGAATAAATATTATGTTTTGTAATTTTTATTATTTTGTCTAAATGTTCATGAGAATTCACTTTCAAGGAAACTTTTGTATTGTCCTGTGTCAAATACAATATAAATCTAATGATCAAATCAATTAAGAAACTCAATTAGAGAACTGGAATGAAATGTTCAGTCATAAACAGGCTGTCGAGTGGACATTTTAATTACAGCTGTCTACAAATCAAATTACATATATTGTGTTCATAAAATACTTTCCACTTTGGCAAGTACTTATAAATCTGAGTATATGGATTTAATTTGGAACGAGAACTAGAAACTACTAAACCTTCTGATGACATTTCTCATGCATCCAATACATTAGTTTAAGATTTTGTAAAATATTTTATCTAAGTTTGTTATATTTTTCTACGCGTAAAAGGTGGTATAAAAGTATTTATTTTATTTTCGTGTAGTTATAAAATTAAATAAATTTACCACACATGCAATGTTAATTATTTTGAGTATTTTTCAAGATTTACTCTAAAATAATAAATATATATTTTATTGGGTAATACATTATTGGCAAACTCTCCAGACCTTACAACACTTGCTACGTAAGTGTCCTTAGCTATACTAGCACTACACAATTAAAACAAAAGAAAACCCTATTTTCGGTTTAACCACTACCATAATTCTATTGTTAAAGTATTATGCAAAATATATTTGTTATTTAGAGAAAATAGTTTACAAATTAATAAAATTAAATTCGTTAGTTTACAAAACATGTAATTTACATACATTTTATGTAAAAATTAAGGTGTTGTGTTTTTTTTGTTTATTTATTTATTTTTTTTTTTTTTTATTTGTGAACTGCTCTGGTCTGAGGAGGCTAAATGCGGTTAGCCAAATTGATCACCGTAATGTTTTTACGTCTTATAAATAAGGCAATACATTACATTTGTGTTGTGTGGCATTCGTACCTATTGTATAAAGTATTATAATGAATAGTGAATTTATTTTCCTCCATATAAAAAAAAGAAAAAAACTATGAAAACTTTCTGATCACAATTTACAAGTATTTCTGATCAAATATTTTATAGTGAAAATGAACCAAGAAGAACAAAATAATAATATTGAGTCTAGTTTAACCTACAGTATAAACAAAAATGGAATCCACCGCCTCTTTGGTGTTGGCATCAACGATTATTAAAGCTTTGAAAGTAAAATAATGAGTACAATATTTATGAATGTGGAAGATATAGCCTAATGTACTAATACACAAAAGTGTATATAATATATGAATAAAAAAGAAAACCATGACAAAATACTAAGAAAACTAAGAAAACTATGACAAAATACAATGAAGAAAGCTCACATATTTTTTTTTGAAATAACCAATTATTAAGGTTAAATACAAACGACTTTAAATTGATACAATTTTTCAAATATTCAGGCACATTATTAAAGAAATGTAGCCCTAGAAATGGATATGAGTGTTTAAAAACATTATCATTAAATTTAGGAGTCCGGAACAAAGTATCACTACAATTACGTGTTTTATAGAACAAATTTTGTGTTCCAGTGTTTCCACTCATCCAATAGAATTATTGTAACACTTTGAAAACAAATAGATTTTGTATGGGTAATATTTTCATTTTCCTAAATAAAGGGAAAGAGCTTTCTCTTTTAGATTTTCTTAAAAATATTCTTAAACAAACATTTAGTAGCTAAAAACTAAACCTGTTACCTTTTCTTGTTACTAAATTGTACTCACTGATATTTATTTCCAATGGATCATTTTATTTCCAATTGTTAAGAAACAAAGACACTTCCATCCACTAGTCATGTTTTTTCATTGGTGAATAATCAAAACACGTGTTTATTTTTATTCATATTTGCTTTATATTCAGCTGTTGTTTCTGTGTGTGAATATGCATTTATTTTCAACTAACTGATGTCGTCAGTTCCTGGGCTACTTTGAGTGTTGATGAAGAAATGCATTAATTTTTACTAAAAATAAGGTTGTTTGAACCTTAACTAACTCTTTGTTTTTTGTCAACGCTATAATAATAATTTTATTAACATTTTTATTGCGTCAGACAAAGTACATTGTATTGCAGTGGTCATAGTAAATTAAATAGTCTAAACTTTTCAATTCATTGATTCCATTAAAGTCACTTTCAAACATATAATTTGCATTGAGAGTCATTCATTCGAATTCTATCCAATATACAGCTCTGGTATGTGTGTTCATAGGGTCTCCCAGTAATGTGCCATGAACGTGTCTGTACTATAAAATGCTTCTGCAATCAGAACTTGATTTAGACAAGTTTTGAATGCCTTGAGCATTGGGGCACTTTTGATCGAATTTGGCAGACTGTTGACAAATTTGGCTTCTGCCTCATGAACTAGTTTCCCATTTCGGTAGTTGTCCCTACCTCTAGTTGCATAAGAGTGTATGTCACTACCTCTTATGAGATTGCACTTTGATTTGAAAAAAGCAGGAATTCAAGATGTAGAGACAGGGTAATGTCATCAGTTTCAAGCTTTTGAAAGCTGGTTTGCACGAATTTCTCGTGTGCAATTTTTCGATGGTGCAGATTGCCTTTTCTTGAAGAATGAAAATTCTTAAAAAGTGTCCGTTTGAGCAACCTCCGAACATGGTCAGTCCATATGAGAGGTGTGGGTAAATTACTCCGTAATAAGCCGTCATCTGTACCTTAGTCGGGCAGTATTCGGATAGTTGTCTCAAGACATAGATGCCTAAGGTTAGTTTTGAACACACACTGTCTACGTGAAGACGACATGTCAACCCTCGATCCAGGTGTATTCCAAGGAATTTTGTCGAGTAGACTTCTTCAATCTCAGTCTCATCCAACGTGACTGTGGAACTTTGATCTAAATCGGTTTGGCACGAATAAAATTTGGCGAATGGCGATTTGCAACGTTTGTGCTGAGCTTTTGTGAAATGTTGAATGGCACTGCAAAAAACAGTGGAAATTATCTTTTCGAGCTCTTTGGTAGAGTTTGCGCTGAAACAGTCGTGTCATCAGCGTACTGGACGATTCACCCTTTTTCTACTGATGAACCAACATCGTTGACATATATCAGGTAAAGGAGAGGACTGAGCATGGGCCCTTGGGGGACCTCATAGTAAAGATTATCCTCTCCCAATCTAGCATTTGAAATACTTACAAATTGTGTTCGATGACTGAGAAACTATTTAATCCACTTAAGTGGCACTCCTCGCATCCCATAGTATTCTAATCTGAGAATCAAGGTGCTATGATCGACACATTCAAAGGCCTTCAACAAGTCAAGGAACACACCGAGTGTCTTTTCTCGTCTTTCAATACCCTCCACTATCATACCGACCAGAAGCATAACTGCATCTATCGTCGATATACCACCTCGGCAACTGAATTGGTTAGTTGATAGTAGATTCGAACTTTCAAAAAAACTCACGATCCGAATAAGGAAAACCTTTTCAAAGACTTTACTGAAAGCCGGTAATATTGAAATCGAACTGTAATTTTCACTTGAAAAAGAATCGCCCTTTTTTGAGAATTGGGGTCACTTTTGCTTTTTTGAGATCGGAGGGAAATGTTCTCGAGTGAAAAGAGAGATTAATCAAAGAGTAGCTAATAGCACGATTGATACCCCACAAATTTCCACCACTGATTGAACGTGTTGGTAATGTCTGGCTATTATTTAAGACGCACTGTCTTATATTATATATAATTTTATCGTATGCAATTACATTCTGATGATTCCTGTATACATTGGATCTTAAAGTACACGTTATTATTGATTTAAGTTCTTAATAATTATTTATTAAAAATTATATATTCAGTTAAAATATATTACCTTTAAAATGAAGCAAATCTGAATGAACTCCATAAAAAACAAGCGCAGATTCATCAACGAGAAAGATTTAATTAAGTCAGGATGCATGGGATTGTGTGCTCAATACAGATTCCAATCGAATAGAGATGATACACAATCAATATATAGTTCATAGAACTTTATTTAATTGTTGATAGATTTATTTTTTTTTTCGAAATGCTCTTCAGGATGATATGCTTCTTACTTTTATATGATTGTGTTTTGTTGCTTTGGGCCACGTAATTGAGTGGGATTTCTCCATTCAGTGTCAGTAATTTTACTAATATTTGCATTTCTTATGCTTACTTTATTAGTTTCTGTAACATTAACGTTTATTTATTTAAAAAGCTTCATATTTAATGGATATAATTGTATGCTAAGTTGCCGAAAAATAAATTTTAAAAAATTTTCATGTTTTTCAAAACTGTATTTGACCAGTGCCTACCAAATACCGATTTACAAATAGACAATTTTATCATGAATTTTAACAAATGTTAAAAAATTCGTGTCCCGATACGATAAAAGAAATGTTTATAATCCTAAAACGCAGTGGAGAGCATATTTCATGTCCATACGGTAATAATTGTATAAAATTCTAAATATCTAATATTACTTTAACGTTAAATTTCTCATATAAATAGGTGGTCTTGTCCATTTTGTTAGTGATATCGTGAGTTCACTGAAAATAAATACTAACTTTAAGTATAATAATATTTACGCTAAAATGGTTTCGGCTCAATTAATTGGTGACGAGTATATAACGAGTAATAACGTTCCGAAAAGAAACAACAGTTTCATACATATAACAGAGTAAAAGTCCTGCATATAAAAGCTCTCTTAATCAATTAGGTTCAGTCAAAAAGGATCGAGAATGTCATGATAACTGCTAAATTGGTCGATAGTAAAGTTGGTTAAAGTCTAGCTTAAAGCTAATGAAGATACAAATTATTAGTGCAATCCATATAACTTAACACATTTTAAAATATTTAAGCTAATATCAACCGACTGTTTGATTAATAATTAATTTGTTAATTAACTATTAATTAACAGTTAATTAGTTACTATACCTTTTAATTAATAGTCGGCCTTAGTTTTTAATAATGACTACATTTAATAATGTATACAATCATTACACTCATTCGAAATCTATGTTCACACACATATTGCTGATTGGCGTCTTATAAATAAGTAATGTTTGGATCAATTATTCTCTTATAGATAACCCATTGTGGGAGTTAGTGTTAGAAAATATTTTTCGTATAACTATACTAATCCATCAATAATGATAATTTTAATGAATAACAAAATATAGACATCTGATTGAAAAGTTTTAACCGTTGAAAAACAAGAAGTAGTTTTCAGTAGTTGGTACAATTAGTACCTGCTACCAAAGAGGGACGTGAGAGTAATTTCTAGTGTCTTTTATCACATAAGCAATGGGATCTAAAGTTGTACATGCTATCATTCTTACTTCAAGCATTCTTGAAAACTGGAAAATGAGTACTGCAGTCTGTGGTTAATAATATTTTAGAGGTAAATGAGCGAATGCATTTGCTTAGCAAATTTTTTGTAATTTTATTTTAATTAGTTATTCACATTTATTATTTGTGGATAATTTTTTATGTACCTAACAATATAATTATTTTTGAATTGTCATTGGCTAAAATTATTTATTTATAAATTTAATTTTTTATTATTTCTTTCAGTAAAGACATAACGTTTCTTAAAAGAAAATCTGTAATGGTATATTTTTACGTCTAATATTCATTTATGAGAATAAATCGTATGATTATTAAAACGTATCAGATTTCCTGAGCACTTCAGTGTTTGATTGGTGGACTCGGGGTTGGTGAAGTGAAAGACAAACCGGGAAGAACTTTGGCAATGATATAATGTCCTGAGGCAAAGACTTTCCACTTAATATCCGGGCCCTAGTTAATTAATTTTTGGTGATTCTTTAGAGTTAGAAACAGTATGAGTTTTATGAAGGTCCAAAATAAATATAATTACTACTTGTATTGTCTAATTTAAAAAGTTGGTATTTTTTTACATATTTAACAGTTACTTTAAGTAAATCTGAGCTTATAATAATTTAAAGATGCTATAAAGTGAACAGCGATAAAATATGACTGAGGTGATATTTCATGCATAAATTGTGTACTTAAACCAATATTAGCTAAATTATACAAAACAGACCAAACATAAATAGTATTAAGGTACCCATTTTAAGATTTTTTTTTTATTTTTTATTTTACGTTATGTACTTTGCTTACTCTTATTAATAAACTACCAAATACTACGACCTTTCTTAGTAATGATAACTAAGGCCGTTTATCAACTATCATTCCTCTCCTATATTCACTTGTATCTTGACGTTTCACAGTATCATTCAATGACATAAGTAGTTAAACAATTATTAACAACTATAAGCCATTTTTACAAATTATAATATAATAGTAATAAAATATAAAGAAATGTAGTATTAATAAAATAGCATACAAGATTTCTTTCTTCTGTTCTGGATTTATTTGACGAAACCTTTTGATTATTAGCTCATATTAAAAATATAATTTTCGGAATTAAAGCCTAGTACATGAATTTTTTTTATCAGGAAATACGTTGGTTTGATGTTATATGTACTAAAATTTGTCTCGTAAAACCGTCAAAATACAATTTAATTTATACTTTTTAATTCGAAAAAACTTATAAAGATGATCTTTACTTTTAATGTTTTACTTTAGATGTTCCTTAAAAGGAGTTCTAAGGAAAAAATAATTAATTTAGCAAGTTGATGGTAATTGTGAAAGTAAGACAGCAATCTATATATATATTTTTTTCAATAATTTGTTCATTTTTATTGTAATATACGGTAGCGGTGTCTGGAAATCACAGCTGTGATTGAAATTAATTAACAACACGGACCTTTCTGTCAAATACATGTAAGCAATTATTAATGCAATACGATTTAGTTAGTAACTATACTGGATGGAAATGTTGTATATGAGTGTTCTTATGTCCTAATTTAGCAATTATTCAACAAAACCAATTATGAAAACTATGATTTAAATACGAAAGGGCTTTTTATGATGATTATACGTTGAATATATGTTTACTTATGTTTAAACAATTTTTAAAGATACGATTTCACTAATATAATAAATATATTTGTAATATTATTAAATACTTAGAAAACTTATAAATTTTAACTATAATTATGTTAACTATGTTTTTAATTTTATTTTGGTGGTCAAAAGCATCTTTATTACACATTTATGCTGGTTTTTCTTTTGAAATATTAAACATTTGTAATTAATATCTTGTTGCAATTTTTTAGTTAAACCGGGCACCCCAGATAGTTCGTATATAAATGGCTCTTTCAATACCATTAATATTTTATTAAAAAATTTAGAATCGAACAAAAATTATAAAATGTATAGATATTATTGTAAAAAGAACTATATTTTCACTTCTTTATACGATCATTTACACATCGATAACTAAATGTGTATCGATAAACCTGTAATATTGATTCAACTTTTTCTCCAGCACAGGACCTGTTTGTTGTACAAACTGCTCCCCACATCAAACCTTCTCATCAATCATGCAGTTTTAAAGATACGCTTCATTCTGATTCGATGCACACTTTATCCCGAGCTTAACCAACTGAAAACGTGTCAAAGTGTGTTTATCATTACCTGAATTATCTATCTAAAATGCTGGAGCTATGGTCATAGATGTTACGTATTTTAATTACGCACAAAAATTCGTACAATAGATACAAAATATTGCGTTATATTAAAAGATATCGTAATTAAGCTGTCCATTTACTTATTAAGATATGGGCGAGTATGGATTACGAATGAGATCGTTGAGTGTAGATGAGCGATTGCAGTTTCTATTACAAACTAAGGTCGACTATTCCTTAGAAAGTGTTCTTAATTAATAGCCCAAAAAAGAGAATATTTTATGGTAGACGTTGAATAGTGAAATATATATGAACAATACTAACATGGCGTCCAACAGCATTGCTATGTCAACTCTACTGCAGTGTCCATGTGGGGTGATAGTCAGGGTCCGGATGTTGTGTCGGGAAGAGAACTGAAAAAAAAAAAAAAAAAAAAAAGATTTAGGCTCCTTGTCCTTGATATTGCGCGATTAAGTTATGTCTCTCTTTAATAAACATTGGACCTAACCAGTTACTAGTAATAATAACAATGACTACATTCGTTTGTCTATACTCATCACACTTATTCAACCCTCATATTCGCTTTTATCTCTACGACCGACGTCTTTATGATGATTGATGAATAATAGATAGTAAAAATGGTAATAAATATGATCGAGTTAGATCTGTTGGGCTTTAAACAATACAAATGTTTGAACTTGAGATAGTTTCATTCCTTTAAACAATACGTTATAATGTGTAAAGAAACTGAAATTATTAAAATTCTTAAGACTGCTGTGCCATTCCTTAATTTATGAAGCTTTACGTAAACATTTGTATAAAGTCACCCTCAACTCATATGTCCCATAAAAATTGGCAAGAATGCTCCAAAAATGTGGCTGAGAAGAGGCCGGATTTTTTTTTGTTAGTATAAATTAATAGACGGAATGTTTTCCAATAAGTATGTTATCATAGTTATTTTGTATATTATGATATTAAAGTTATATAATGTAAAATGTATATGTCTATATGCTACTAATTTTTACTTATTTAATGATTCCTTTTCAAAGAGTTAATTTTATACTGTTCGCTCCCAATTTACTATACGGTATATAAGAGTTTAAAAATGTACTACTACCCTTCTTATATTTTTGTTATCTTTGTAATTCTGATGTAAAAATGATTCAAAGTGCTTTTAAATATAAATAGGACATTTCTTCAAAATGTTGTTGTTCCTTACTTAGAAAAACTTTTATAGTAAATTATATATTTTAGAAAAAGTATTGATTTGCTATAACGATGTAAAAATACTAAATGTATAGCAATGGAAATAAAATGCCATTGTAATTACAGGTTCCTATCTATAAATAGAAATAATGTGTATCATAATTTCACTTTATTTATTGACTTTATTTGTTCGTTTCAACTAAAACAATCTACAATCTATACTTAATTGTTGTAAAATTTTTTATGAAGTACCAAAAAGTTCGGGTATTTAACAGAACGACTATTTCAGAACTCCTCCTCATTGTTATTCTGTTCCTCATACACGTCCAGTGAGGTTGATTCAATGTACTTCAATAACTTCTGAATACCCTTCATTACATGCCTCTCTTTGAATGTGATGCCTAAATATGTCATAACTTTTATTTTATAACATTATTAAAAATGTCCAAAAGTTAATATTTAGTTTACTTTAATTACTAACCAAACAATTAAATAATAATTGATAATAATGAATGTACTATGTATATTCTCATAAAAGATATTTAAAATAACAATTAATTTATACAAGACAATTATCAAGGATGAAATGAAATAAAATGAACAATTAATTTATTATACACAAAAATGGTGAAGTTAGGACTAAAAAGTCCTGTCTTACACCTAGCCATTAAATTAAACATGATGTGTATAATGACAAGATGTATATTTTACATCTTATAATATTTGTGTTATTTTACACAGCTTTGATTAACAATTTGTGTATTGCTTGAACTAATACATTTACTCTATTTTAAATACAGACATCAAGTACACAATATTCCAGTACACAATATCCTAGGGCTCTACGCTGTGGCGTTTGCTTTTACTGAGATTGTGTTTGTTGAAACGTGAAAACAGGTTCTATTATTGTGCATTCCTGAAACAGTTAAATTGTATAAATAAATAAAAATATATAAATGGCCACTACCTTTGAACAGTACTTTAGACCTCAGGATTTGATATGTTGAAGAAAATGTTTATTAATATGGTCTCTAAAAATAAATGTAAGAGAAAACAGCATTATAAATAGTCTTCAATGTTAACCTTACATATAATACAAAAATCATCTTGGATATTATGCATTTCAAATAGAATTTACCCCAAGAAAAAGTTATACAGACTTTTATTCCCATATGTTTAAATTATGACACCATGTTTTGTATATTAATTTGAGACATTTTGTATTATTTTTTATACTTACCGTTATAAATCTTCATCGCCAGTTTACATGGGCCTTCAGTCCTATGGGTGAACTAAAGCCAACGAGTGAAGAACCGACCGTTAGTTTAGAAGGGGATTTGAACCTTAGACCTCCGTTTAAAGCACGTTTCAAATATATGGTTATACTGGCTGTACCCGTCAGCTTCGCCGGTCATAATATTGAGTTTGAAGACTTTCAATCAAGATATAATTAAAAATTTAAACAGATTCAAGAACATTAAAAAAATATTTAAAGTAAATCAAACTAAATACTTTGTTTTTGAAAAACAATATATTGAAGTAATATCCAATTTGTAACAGCTGATGTTAAGAATTATTTACTGATGTACCCAATTATTTTTAATTTTAAATGTTTATCCTACTACAATCATATTCAATTTGTTTGTATTTAACAATTGTTAATCAAATAAATCAGTCAGTTTATGTAGCTCCATAAGAATGCCATGGGAATTTCGGAGGCCAGTAAGACGAAGTGCTGAGTTAGGAGAGGAAAATTCTTCCTTTTTGAGCCTCTAGGGGCCAAGGTAAAGTCAATTGGACATATAGTTTTTGAGAAATAGTGATGCGTGCTAAATGTATTTTATATATATTTATATATTTTTACAGACTTTTATTATAGTTTACAAAATTGGATTGACTGAAAAAATCTGAAACTCTACATTTAGAGGGCGTAAAGTACGGCAATTGAGTCAATGTCAGGAAATCAATGAAATGTCGGGGTTCTCGCCATGTTTAGCCAGGTCCGATGAACTGGCTATACAAGTGTTAAAATTAAATAAAAAATTTTCCGATTGAAATCAGTTTGTTCCCTTAGATAATATTGTTTAAAAGTCTAGATAAATCTGTAAGTCTACTTTAAGAGGTCACAAATTACTATAGTTAACTCTGAGTCAGTGAAATATAGGGTTTATCGCCATATTTAGCCATGACCTGTGAGTTGGCTATGCATTTGGGTAAATTATATTGTAAATTTTCTGATTAAAATCAGTTTGTTCTCTTAAATAAAAGAATTTCAAATTCTATAAATCTGTAAGTCTACTTTTAGAAGGCACAAAGTATTATATTTTACTCTGATTCAATAAAATATTGTGTTTCTCACCATGTTTAACCATGTCCTATGACCTGGCTACACATGTGTTTAGATTAAATTGTGTATTTTTCAATTTAATACAGTATGTTATCTTATATAACAAAGTTTCATAGTCTAGGAAAATCTGTAAGTCTACTTTTAGAGGGCGCAAATTATGGTAATTGATTCTGAATCAGTGAAGTATCGTGTTTCTAGCTATGTTCTATGACCTGTCTATACATGTGTTCAGATTAACTTTAATATTTTCCAATTGAATACAGTAGGTTATCTTATGTAATGAAGTTTCACAGTCTACAAAAACCTGTAATTCTACTCCTAGAGTTCGTAAATTAACCAATTTTATTTACACACACAAATTGAAAATCTAGCTCCACCTAATGATGAAGGAGATGAGATAGAGCAAAAAGTCGTAGGGCCAAAGTTGTAAACCGTCTCAAATCAGATACAGAAAATGGTGTTAATTTTGCTGTAGAACCGTTCATTTAGCCGCTATAGTCCATTTAGAGAAACGCTGTTTTTGGCATTTAACATTTTTAGCACTAAAAAGGCTGCCATCTTCGATTTACTACGAAATTTTCAAAATAGTTTTTTTATTAAACATCTACAACATAAGACCTTTGACTCTACAAAATGTCAGCCTCGTAGGCTTAGTTTTTTTAGTTACAGTGACTCAAATAGTCACTGAGTGAGTCAGTGGTATTTGCCTTATATATGTATAGATTGATGGGTTAGAGGCAATTGACGGGGTAAGAATAAGCAAGTGTAGAGAACCACGCCATAATGAAGCATTGGCTATGAGATAGTTATATTAAAAATACATTTTTTAGGTTGAATACGTAAAAATATCTGTGCCTATGAAGTAATAAAGTTCATATTAATCCTAAGCAGGCAATTCTTTCAGTTTTTTGTCCATTTTTTCCCATTAGTTAGGTTAGGTTAGGTTAGACATCTACAAATATAATTTAATTAATAGGAATTGTTAATGACATCAGACACATTCTTTTAAACATAATGCTAGCTTTATTATGAGTTTCTTTAAGACTGTGTGCATTTTAAGTGTTTGCTTTTGTAAAGTGAGTTGTGGAGTAACGTATGGAAGGCGTTAAAAAGTATGAAGTATATGAGAAAAACGCTGTGGATATGACTTAGTAAAACAGTTCAAATTACAATTTTTTTAAATAAAAACCTTACTTGCTAGTACGAGTGGCCGAACTTTATTCTACATGTGACGTACTTTAATGTTAATCTCAGTTGAGAAATCGAACCCTTCACAATGGAAATCGATTAAAAAATCATATTCTCTCTTGACTCCTTTATCAATAAATGTATGCTATAGTACCCATCAAAATGTACACTCTATTTATTAAGAGTACACTGGTACACAGCGGTAGGCAATTAGAATTTTTCAAATAGGCATCAGAAAATCTAATTTTGTAAATTAATTAACAAATGTTGTCAATTGTAAACTGGTAATTTAAGAGATGGATACATATTTTAATGTATTAATGCAATTACAAGTACAAGCAACTAGATTAGAACCTGATATTATATCTAACTAGCACGTTAGTGAGTTGATTCTCGAAGCAAACATTGAGCATACAGAAGCGCTGAAACAACATGTGAAGCCAAGTGCCAATTTAAACATTTTACAGTTCATTGTTACAGCTATAGTTGTTTGTTTTGGCTTTCCTAAGCGGGGCTCTAAAAATAAACATACAAATATAGTTCCTTGGATACGTTACTTCCACAATGCTTTTATTTCAACGATCAAGTTGGTATATTTGCCCTTATCTAATTTTTAAGGAAATAACTTATAGATAATTAGTCTTCAATATTTAACTAATAAATAATCAAACATCACCTTTGATATTATGCAGTTAATGAATAATATTCATTTTATTCGTTTTATTCATCTCTAAGACGCCGATCTTAGAGATATGGGCGAATATGAGGGGTGAATGAGTATAGATGAACGAGTGTAGTCATTGTTACTACCTGAGATCGACTTAGCTCAGAAAGGACTATTAATCATTAGCCCAACAGCCAGGACAACTTGGGACCTACAGCTTTACGTGGAATCCGAACCACATTGTG
Source organism: Stictocephala bisonia (assembly GCA_035578905.1). Classification (NCBI taxonomy): domain Eukaryota; kingdom Metazoa; phylum Arthropoda; class Insecta; order Hemiptera; family Membracidae; genus Stictocephala; species Stictocephala bisonia. Next base: position 1,097,076 of record JAQJVL010000138.1, on the reverse strand, counting down.
TTGGTCTGATTTTCAGCTAACTGACAAGATTGACACTCAGTTATCTTCCCTACACAACATCTGAACCTTGACTAGCATTCAACATGGACACTCCAGACTTCTCCTGTAGTGTCTACGTTGATGAAAACCATTGAGCGGACGCCGTGTCGGTATTAAGTGGACCGAGCATGGAACCTATCACCTACAATCTCCCAAACACTTTGTCCCTAAGTAGCTGGGTTACAGCACTGTGTTACCAGTGCCTACTCAATTTATCCCTAAAAAAAATAGAATTTACGCCATGAAAAATCCATACAGACTTTCATTTTCATATGTATTTATTGAGTAATATGTTTTGTATATTAATATGAGAAATGTTATATAATTTTATATATTTACCTTTATAAATCTCCATTTGCCAGCTTACATGGGCCTTCAGTCCTATGGGTGAACTAAATTCAACAAGTGAAGTACCGAATGTTAGTTTAGAAGGGGATTTGAACCTAGGACCTGCGTTTAAATTACGTTTTAAATGTATTGGTACTATTCGTGACACACATTGTTTTATTTCATAACAGTATTTATATTTCTTATTTTCAACACCTAACATAGTTATCATTATCTAATGGATGATATGCCACAATATGGAGCTTTACTTTTTTCTTTTTACTTGAACATTTACTTGAATTCTTAAAATAAAAACAAATAAAAAGGTCCAACTTATGGCTAATATTCAGCCTATTTCAATATTAGTTAGTTAATCAAACGATGTGAGGCGCTAGTGTATCCCAATATAATGTAAGCGATACTAGCGCCTCGCAGAGTTTAATCACCCAATTGATCGGAGAAGGGTGGAATTTTAAGCTTTGGCTTCAACCTTCTTATTGATTTGTATTCATTGCTAGTGCTAGCCAGTGTCCCAAAATGGTTGACCAAAGCAGTTTGAATTGACTAACTATAAAAAAACCTACTACATAATCAAGTATAAAAATATAAGTGTATAGTGAATTTACAATTAGGTATATCACCCTTCTTCGAGTAAAATGCTCGATATATTATCAAAATATGTCATTTTTTAGGAACGAAATGCTTTATAAGTCCTTGTATTTTACATATCTTCAATCCAGGTCTTACTAAACTCCTCTTTAAAAGTTGTTTTGAGTAGGAGTGTAAACACTTAAAGCACATTCTCCCGATTTAGAGACTGCTCCCTAATAAATTGGTTGAAGGTGATATATTAATTTTTATAGCTCACTAACTTAAATATCAGCTAAGCTGAAATGAATGTGTTAAAGGAGTTTTCAGTTTATTAAAATGAGTATACGTTAAGTGTTTCCAAATATATTTTGATTTTGTGTGAAAAAATATCCTTCTTTTAGTAATTAGTTTTAACTCAAATCCAGAACCGAGCCATTACAAAAATATCATTGAGATGTGATGAATACTAAGGCTACTATTGTTAAAAACCACTTTAATGGGTAATTTTTATTTTTTAATATCCATCATAAGTTTTTGAAAAAGCTGAACATGTTTACTGTATTAACTTCTTTATTGTTATATTGTTATCATAAAATGAAACATACCTATAACATTTATATTTGATTGTACCTGTGTTAATACACAAAGTATCAACGCAACAAACTGTTATTTGATTAGGAAATAACCCAGAATTTCAGCAGAGGACTCTATTGATACTAGAACTAATTATGCATATACTCGAATAATAGTTAGCTTTTAACTTTGCTAGAGTTTGCTGTTTAAATCTATTGTATTGGATCAGAATAATTATACTATTTTTTATAACCTCATATAATTAATATAATACGAATAGTTTGAAATAATACTTTAAGATTCTTTAGTATTATACATTATCTTTATTAGAGTAAAATTAAAATAGATAAAGCTGTTTTTTTATCCTGTATTATGGTTTATAGAGAAAATAAATCGGTCTGTACTACGGTTTTAAGAGTTGAACTAACAGAATTAGCCTACATTCTACTGACCACATCTCGAAACTGTAATGCAAAATTTGTATCCTGATAGATATAAACACATTTCTTAAAACAAATATATTACGTTATCTTAAATTTGTACTTTATTTCTATTAATATTTACCAATTTTCAGTCTAAAACAGGTTTCTCAAATTCAAGAATTAAATTTTTATATTAATCCCTACAGTTTATTTGTGGCATAAAATGTTAAATAGAAAATGAGTATGCGTCTGTTATCCATTTAAACGTGATATTTCGATTAACATTTATAGTTACTATCATTTATTTTCATATTCAAGAGAAATATTATATTTAAACATGGTATCAGAGAAATATCAATAATAAAAGTTAAATATTAGTTTTAAAACAAAGACTGAATTTTGCGTAAATCACACAAAACTTTAACTGCAATCTACCTGAAATATTGTTTGTAAATGGTGAAGAAATGAAGAAAGTTTTCAGTATATCAACAACATCCACCTGAGCTTGGGAACTTGTACAAGATATACAGTCACAGTAAAATCATTGCAAAACACACTGTATCTTTAGATTTTGAAAAAATGTATATTGTTAAATAACAAAATTTAAATAATAAATTATGTTTTGAGTTTGTAGTTGTTTGGTTTATAATCTTATAGTTTTAAAATAAATCGTTGATGATTTTATTTTCTCAAACTGTTTAATATCGTATTGATAGCAGAAAACAGTACTTATGTCCTGAAAACTAGCTATTTGTAGATATAAATAATACAAGTTTTTTTTAAAGAAATAGTTTTAAACTAGTCCTAAATTTCAAATGAATAAGACAAGGCAGCCCTTGTAGGAAAGGCTACACAGAGGAAAGAAGGGCCGTTACATGAAATATAATATAGGCTAAGTATTGGGAAAAAGAAACCTTATTAAAAATGAACATCAGGGTATAGAAAAGGAGAACTCTAACAACAAATATAAAATCAACGTATAGGGATGGGAACCATTTAGGTAAGAGAAGGGTTGCAAATAAAAAGGGGTACCCTTCTAGAAAATATAAACGCAACGTAAAAAGAAATAGAACCCTTGTAGAAAAAACAACAGCCAACGCATCAGGATATGTAACTCTGTAAGAAAGACAGACGTAACCTGTTGGGGAAGGGTAAACTTATAGAGTAGAGAAACGCAAGCATTCCATTATGAAAAGGGAGCATTTCAGGGAGAGATATAATCAAGCTAGGAGGAAATATAACCCCCGGAGAAGATCTTTTAAATAAATCACTACCAGACCAACTGATCATACTCCAACTCTACAAACAATATATAAATCTGACTTTACATGTTAATCTAATCGAAACTCATTTGTAATCTGTGATTTAGAGTTAAATTCTATTTTTAAATAAATGCTAATATCTATCGACATTTAACTATGCAATTATAAAATAGTGTTTGTAAATGATTCCATTTAATTTATGGTATTTTCATTTAATTATTTTATGTATCTAATATATTATTAAATAACAAAATGACAACAAATGTATATTCAAACATTAAAATATCAAATAATCGTGAAAAAAACGTTCGTCAGTTTTGAATTGCTCTACTTCTACACTACTCTATATAAGAACTGACGATTATGAAAACGGGATCTAAATTTCAAGCTTGAAAGATTCATACGAGATTCAATATTTTAACTGTATTTTTTACGTAGTTTCAATATAATAATTGAACAAACCACGATGGCATAAAAACCATAGCTTACATAGGCAGAAAATAATTATTTTTATTTAATTTTAAGTGTAAGATTATAATTGTTTAACTATCTTATTAGTTAGTTATTTGTTAATCCGATAAAGAACAAAATAAGTATGTATCCCTCCATTACAATGGACCGTTTACACAAAGAGGTGGTAGTAGATTTAAGAAATTCAATTTATCAGTAGCTTTTAAGACTTTTAATAATATGTCCAACATTTTACACCCGAATATTGAAAGTGAAGATAAATTCAATAATTCAGGAATATATAGGATTAACTGTAATGATTGTAATATGTTTTACATAGGTCAGACTGTAAACTTTAGCAAAAGATATAAAACCATGTCTCTGATTTAAAAAATAAGAAACCTAAAATATCTAATGTAGCTAAACATCTTCTGAATTGTACCTACAGTTTGAATAAAATTGATGAAAATGCAGATATTCTAAAAGTTTGTAAGAATTGTAGGATTATGAATGCTTGGGAAGAGTTATTTATTTTTAAAGAGAAATGTAAGGATAAACTAATGAATGAACAGGTTAATTTTGATCCCGAAATAGTTTTTAATAATGTATTTTCAGCGATTAAAAGAACATAAGTAACATCCAATAGGAATTTGCGAATAATATCATAGCAGCCGCCATTTTGACGATTCCAGCCAATGGGGTCACGTGATCATAGGCCTATAAATTGAGTTGTTGACCACCATTTTCCATTCTTTCGTGAATCCCTCTGGTCTGAGGAAGGTAAACGTGGTTCACTGATATCGATCACCATAATATTTGTGCATTTTGTACTTGTATTGTAATATATTTGTGCATTTTGTGGTTATATTGTAATACATTTGTGTTGTGTGACGTTTACTTGAACTATATATATACCAACATTATATTACAATATAAGCACATTATGCTGATTAAAAAACCATTTTTTTCGGTTAAATACATACATACGAATATATACATATACACTTTTTCAATTACCTCTCAATACAGTTGTTGTTTCTTTAAGCGTATAACAATAATTGTTTTGAAATTGAAATAATCATTTAAGTAAAAGAGCTTAAACCTATTTAGGTACATGATGTGATGTCTAAGGAATGCAGAGCTCTTGACAAAGCCGGTTACAATCAATGCAAAGTCACAGACTATCAAATGAATAGTCTCTATCTATCATCACTAGAGGTATTTTCATCTGTTGTATACGTTACGTTTCCGTCTACCTGTTTTGTTGTTGTTGTTTTTTTTTTTTTTTTTTTTTTTTTGTATGTAGCGTTATTTGCAAGGGATTAAGGATAACACTTTCAATATATTTTGCTGATATTTGTGTATTATCGTTACCAGATTACGTCACTATGCTTTTTATAATATATGTAACTTTTTCCAGTACGTATATTATTTATGATACTGCCATCAAATGTAAATGGATTGTATACATGATGTATTGAGTTTCCCGTTGAAATAAATAAATAAATGAATAAGTCAAATATTGTAGAAGCTAATGCACAAACAAATTATTACATAAATAACGAACAAGGATCAATTCATAAAAAAAAACCTACAATATATTAGTCGTGAGAACATGTATGAATCAAGTTACAGCCATTAGCAATTACATCTAAACTAGTGTTACAACTTTATAAATCATGATTTTCCTACTTGGAATTTTGCAGATCTGAATATCAGGTACACATCCCAACAATCATTACGCACAGAAATTATGTGCACCTGGGTTTGAAGTTGGTTTATAATAAAATAATAGGTCTTTAAAAAACTACATCTAGATTTAAATCACGTTAGAATAACTGCATGTACTTACGCATACAACCCTAAGGTATCGTAACTATACATTTCACAAGGACGATAACGCATCAAGTATTTGATTTTACGATATCTGAAATCGATAAAACTTTTTTCTTGAAAATTTAAAATTGTTAAATCGATAATAACTATAACAAAATATAATAAGTAATAAATATTTAAAATATATGCAAGGAGAAAACTAGTACAAAAACCAGTGCTTTTTAGTTCCAACTAGGATAAATATTATAATATTATGAAACTTGCCTTAAAATTTGAAAATGCATACGTCATAACGTAAAATTAAACAAGAAAATCAATGGTAGGATTGAATTTTTAATAGGTTACTAAACAATCTATGATGTCGGACAAACAAAATTTCTGCGCTGACAGTAAATATTGTTTATTCGTTCCACCTAACCTTTCTTTAGGTATTGAACCAATTAATTACTAACATAGTTTAATTCTCTACAAAAGTTGTAAAGGTATTTTATAGAAACCATAAGAACAATATAATATAAAACAAGACTTTAGAAATTAATAAAAGTGTGTAGTTCTATTAAAATAATGTAAATTACGATTAAATACTGGTATTATAATAACAATGTGCAATACTTACATATATGACCTTGAAGCAGCTAGGCAGTGACATTGTCTGGAAAAAGGAGCGTTTTTGAAATAACACAGACGAACATTAATATTTAAATACAGATTTGTGTAAATTGTGTAGTCGTGTTTAACGGTTGTGTGATTGAGATCGTTATATCTCATTGGCCGTGGAAGACGTACAGGTTCAGCAGGGTGGATAATCAGCAATCGTTCACTGGTTCAGAATATTGCTGAAGCGGAACACTCCAACGATGTGGGAACAGCTCAACATCTTCGTCTTACAGCCTTTCACAACACGTAATACTTTGTAGTATAGTTTGATGCACTCGTGATATAAAAATGTCTTTAAATATTTTAAACTAAATAAGGGAAATAACTGTCTTTAACCTTATCGATTATGTCTCAATAAAAATCGAACATGCTTAATTTGTGCTAAAATTGAATAAATACCCTTGGTTATATTGGTAATTTGATCTAATACACCTAAATGAAATCAATTATCGGTCAAATGAAGCCTGTAAACTTCCAGTGAAATTGGTTGGTAGCAAAATTACATTAATTTATTGACTGGGCTAAATTAATTAGTCGTTGATTGAAAACTAATGAAATGTATTTGTAAAAACCTTTTTATTTCCTTATAAAATAAAAATGACACACTGTTTGTTAACTAAATACTGTGGAGATTGTAGCCCATTGGTTCTATACTCGGTCCGCTTAATGCAAACACGACGTCCACTCAATGGTTTCCATCGACTAGAATACTACTATAGACGTCTAGGGTGTTCGTGTTGGGTTGTAGTCAGGATGTTGTGTTGGAAGGAGAACTGAGTATCAAGCTTGTCAGTTAGGCAAATTGGAATCGGACCAATTCTATGTGGTTTGGATTCCACGTGAAGCTGTAGGATCTTTAAATAACATAGATAACCATTGGGCTATTAATAGTTTGAACAGTCAACCGTTAAGGAGAATGACTAAATTCGTTCACCGCTCATCACACTCACCGTTCATATTCGTCCGTATTTCTACAATCGGCGTCTTTATCATGAAAAATTTATAATAAGGAACATTAATAATAACTGTTTTGATGCTGAGATCCAAATTATCTATTTTATTATTTACTATCTACGTATTGATAAAATGCATTTTTTTGTGATAGTTTAAACAAAGAACCAAAATATAGATGTAATATTTAAAAATTATGTAATTAAAATACGTCTATAATACGACAATCAACTTCCAAAAGTTTAAAAAAATTCTATTTAGAGAGAGTAGAAAAAAAACCGATTTCATTTAGAAGATCACATTCGCCTCACGTGACGATCTGTATCTGTAGTAGAATGAGGTATCAATATATTGACTTTACCCTTCTACAGAGTGGAATTCTCATGTAACCAACAGAAACAATCTTCCACGCTTCTCTATGATATGAATAAATTTATGTATGGTAAAAGATACGGTTTTAAGGTTATTTTTTCGTGGTTACCTATGAAGAGGCGAATTTGGTACAATACTAGTTTATCAAAAATAGACTGACAAGAAGTAATTTACTGTTTCATGGTTTATTTAAAATTATTTTCATATTTAATTCTAAAATTAAATATTTTAAAAACAACTTAAATGTTAACGTTTCTAAGTACATTGTATTTATCAATATGAAATGAGAGATTCACTAAGCAGATTTATAAATAATTACAAATATGATAAGAAATATAATTATTATTTAACTATTCTATCATTTAAGTACATACAGTAACTATTTGTCAAGTTAAATGATGCAGTAGAGTAAAGTGTTAAAGGAGGATTATGTAATTACAGTACTTATAGTTGACTCCCATAAAGATAAAATCTGTTGTACAAAGAGAGATATCACGTAATGCCACGTGACTCCCCTAACAGTAAAGTATATGGCCGGGAGTCACGCAAACCGCTTGTCACACCTGACCCGCTGTTACATCAGTAGTTCAGGGAGATATCACGACGTGGCATTGGACGACTTTGAATTAATAGGTGGGGGTTATGCACACCACTTGTCATATACTGACCCGCAGTTATATTAGTCGTGCAAGGTGATATCACGTCATGCCATGATACGACTCTGAATTATATAGGTGGAAGTCACGCAAACCAGTTGTCACTAACTGACCCACTGTTGTATCAGTCGTGTAGAGTGATATCACGTCGTGCCATGATACGACTCTGAATTATATAGGTGGAAGTCACGCAAACCAGTTGTCACAAACTGACCCGCTGTTGTATCAGTCGTGTAGAGTGATATCACGTCATGCCATGATACGACTCTGAATTATATAGGTGGAAGTCACGCAAACTAGTTGTCACAAACTGACCCGCTGTTGTATCAGTCGTGTAGAGTGATATCACGTCATGCCATGATACGACTCTGAATTATATAGGTAGAAGTCACGCAAACCAGTTGTCACAACCTGACCCACTGTTGTATCAGTCGTGTAGAGTGATATCACGTCATGCCATGATACGACCCTGAATTATATAGGTGGAAGTCACGCAAACTAGTTGTCACAAACTGACACCGCTTTGTATCAGTCGTGTAGAGTGATATCACGTCATGCCATGATACGACTCTGAATTATATAGGTGGAAGTCACGCAAACTAGTTGTCACAAACTGACCCGCTGTTGTATCAGTCGTGTAGAGTGATATCACGTTATGCCATGATACGACCCTGAATTATATAGGTGGAAGTCACGCAAACCAGTTGTCACATTTGGCCCACTGTTATATCACTCGTACAAAGAGTTATCACGTCGTACCATGGTATGGCTCTGAAATATATGGGTGGGAATCACGAACAATATTTGACACACCTAGCCCGCTGTTATATCAGTCGTACAAAGATTTATCACGTCGTACCATAGTACGGCTCTGAATGTTATTGGTCGGAGTTACGCACACTACTTGACACACCTAGCCCACTGTTATATCATTCGGGCAAAGATTCATCACGTCTACCCTCGTACGACTCTGAATTATGTAGGTGGGAGTCACGCACACTACTTGACACACCTAGCACACTGTTATACCAGTCGTACAAAGAGTTATCACGTCGTACCATAGTACGTCTCTGAAATATATAGGTGGTAATCACGTACACTACTTGACACACCTAGCCCACTGTTATATCAGTCAGGCAAAGATTTTTCATGTCGTACCATGGTACGACTCAGAATTATATAAGAGGGAGTCACGCATACTACTTGACACAACTAGCCTGCTCTTATATCACTCGTGCAAAGAGTTATCATGTCGTACCATGGTACAGCGTTGAATTATATAAGTGGGAGGTACGCACATCAGTTGTCACACTTGGCTCACTGTTATATCACTCGTGCAAAGAAATATCACGTCGTACCATGGTACGACTCTAAATTGGATATGTGGGAGTCACGCACACTACTTGTCTTTCCTGGCCCACTGTTATCAGTCGTGCAGAGAACTATCACGTCATGGCATCGAACGACTGAAATAATAATGGTCGGGAGTCACGCACAACACTTGTCACGGCCGATTCGCCGGTATGTCAGGCCTCTAGAAAGATAACTGTCGTGACATCTGTATTGTGTGACTGTATTAGACATAAAGTGATGACTGTATTATCTGACCGTTGAGAGTCACGCACACCACATTGTAAACTAGACCCATTGTTATATTAGTCGTGCTGATATTTATACGTTGTGACTTGCGATGACTCTGAATTATATGGCTGTGTCAAGAAAATCAATCGTTACACCTAGCCTTTTGTTACGTCAGGAGTGCAAAGAGATATCAGATTGTGGCATGGGATGACTTTGGCTGGAGGAGTCACGCACTCAAGTCCACTATTATAGCAGGCATGTAAAGAGATACGAGTATTGCATCGTAGTATGGAGTGGGTATAAATTATACAACTGAGAGTCACTCAACCGAGTTTTCAAACTTGGTCCACTGTTATATTAGGCTTGTATGGAGGTGTTGTCATGCCACGTTACTCCGCTGTCTCCAAAGTATACAGCTGAGAGTCCACATGTATAATACATGGCCGACTGTTAAGTAAGACGTCAGTAAGAGATATCACGTCGTGTGATTGGTTGATTCTGAATTATATGGCTGGGAGTGACGCACTCCATTTGTCACAAGCCGAATATTATATCATACCTGCATTTGTATGTTACGTCGTGGTAAGGGACAGCTATGAATTATATGGCTTGAGTCACGCACACCACTTGTCGCACGTGGTCCGCTGTTATATCAGGCATGCAGAGAGATATCTTCCGTGACATGGAGTGGCTCTAATTTATATAATTGGGAGTCACTCAACTGTTGTCACACCTGGCCCTGTGTTATATCAGGTGTGTAGAGAGATGTGACGCCATCCCACCTGTCTCCTCTGTCTCTAAAATTCACCTGGGAGTTACGCACACCAGTTGTAACAACTGGCCAGCTGTAACATTATGTATAACATCAATGTTTTTTTCCATGTATTATGTGAAACATTTTCTAAAAAGTATAATTTGAGCTCTAATTATCACTTTTTATACATTCAATTAATCAAAACAGACCCTAAAATAAGGTAATTAAGGTTTTAAATATATTTTTTTAGCATTTATGTGCTTTTGTAAATAGAAAAGTGTAATACTTGTTACATTTTTCTAAATGGTTACTACTAATATCTTATACAAATACTATGCAATAAAACTTTTATGGTGCCTAGTTTGTAAAATATGAAATAAAGGATATGTATTCTGTTTGTTGAACATACTATGAACAAGTATAAAAATTGAACAAAGAACACAGAAATATCACGACAACGCAATTTATGGTAGTCCAACAAGTTTATCTGACGTAATCCAATGAATGTATTTACATTTGCTGATTTTCATTTATGCTTACTGATAGGAACTAAATAAAATCGTGAAGCCTTTAAAGCAGATCTGAGTATGAAAAGCAGATTAATAAAAGATTATACATTTTAGACGTCGCTACAGCGTCTTTCATTACTCATAATAATACTCAATATAAAGAAACCTGGGTGGGTTCCATCATCTAGAGGTTGAGTCACCTATGTTTTTTTTTACCTAGGTTTTTCCCCTAGTTTGGATAACTAAAGTGTTATTTTAGTTGGAAAAATTTATTTTTATTAGCCAGGCATCCTGATTGCTTGATTGTTAACGGATACTACATTGAATATCCCGAGGTAATGGTTGCAGATCTTGACATTTCGTTTAAAAAGATGGAACAAAATTAATGGTTACTTTACTAGTAATGTTCTTAGGATCCTTAAAGGAAGATGTTGTTTATTTATGTTGATTATATTTTATTGCAAAAAAAAACACTTTTTTACTTTCACTGGTATTTTGGAATGATATGACTGAATTCAATAGAATATTACATAAAAAAAGTTCACAGACGGTTAAATAAAAATATAAAATTTTAATAAAGCTGTTTTTTTTACAGTGTTGTGTAACAAATACCAATACTTAAGTTAAAAGGTTCTGTTATAGCATTAACTCAAGTCACATAACACAGTCAAGCAAGTGGTTACATTCCTCTTATTAATTTAACTTGGGGTATTTTAATCTTATTCGTTTTTCAGATGGTGTGAATTAAAACAATTAAACTGTGATATTAAATGTTTTTTCTTATAAGTAATCGATAGAGACAGTATTCCCAGTTGCCTATACACTGTGATATAACAAACTAAAACATGGAAGAAACTGAAGAAGAAGAACTAGCTAAAACAAAGTATAGTGAACAAGTGCAACAAACCCATCAAACTTTCCAGACCGGCAATGTTCGAACAATGAGGGTGGTCAGAACTACAGTGCGCACGTCAAGTTCCACGTCTAATGTTAGAGAAATTTCCTCCAGCATGGCCAACAGACTCACAGCAAGTTTGGACGAGGAAAGTAGTTCTTTAAACACAAGGAGCATCAGTGGTGAGCCAAGGTCTTTGTCAACTTCGTCTATAAACAGATCACCACTGTCACCGGATCGCAATCTTAGAGACGAAATCACTATTCAAGAACTAGGAAAAGGAGGCGGGGAAAAGAAGGTATATAGAACGACTGCAATGCTCGATCTTGGAAAACCTATTCAGCGACAGACTTCGATGCACAAAGCTGGCTCAATCAAGGAGGAAGGGCAAGATAATGTCATCATAACAGAACCTGATGACACCAAAGAAGGATCGATTGATAAGAGTGAAGAATCAAATCCATGTTCAGAGGATTTAACAAAATCTAGCCAGGAAGACCTACCAAAAGGATATTTGGTTGCTGAAGACCGAAATATATCACATAGTGCTTTCCAAGCATTGAGTCGAAGTCATGGAAGTTTGGATGAAACAAAACTGAACATAACGGAACAGAAGTCAATGGAAAACTTAACTGTATCTGGAAGAAGACAAGTACTGAAGGGAGGTATTTTAGAGGAGCAAGCTACAGAAGTATCTGGAAGTAAAGGTACACTTTTACGTTCTACAACTGGCCAAGAGAACAGACAGCAGTGGCTTACTGCTGACACTGGAGCAGCAAATGTAAACAGTAGGTCAATGGAAAGTCTGAGGGAGCACAGGCACAGTTTTATAACTAGCTCGGAAAAAGACGTGCGTCGAGTGATATCCAACTCCGTCGAAGCAAGGTCACTTGAGAGCTTGGAAAAAGAGATTAGAATAATGGGAAACCGATATCGCAGAACTGTGTCTGGTGAAGAGGTTGGAGGGGAAACTCCAGCTCCAGCCGAGAAGAAGAGGGGGCTGTTCGCATCTGGGAGGGGTCCAGTACCATCACACCTATCACTAATGCCCCCTCAGTTCGTTGACCGTCGACTGACCATTCTCTCACCGCACAGCCCCATGTTGCAACAAATGCCAACCCCAGGGTCATCCTACAACTCTTCTGAGATGTGGCAGTTCTCCACCCAAACACTGAAGACTCGACGGAAGAAAGCTGTCGTTCTGCCAAAGCTGGTCCTACCTGGAGTTGAAGACGTCTTTTCTGGGTAAGTAAATAATTGATACATATCTAATGACTTTCTATAAAACAGAGTGTTTTTATTATTCGTTCTAATTAATGGCATATTAACTATCGTCAGTTAAAAATTCAATGTAACAATAACCATATACATTTCATATGGTAAGAGTGTTAACAGTCTTCCCCAGTTTGTCACGCCCAAACTTCTACTTGGAGTTGGCTTTGAAACTAATTGTAAGCCCGTCGACTTTCAGAATATTAGTTGTCATCTGACTATTCGTCCCCAAACCGTTGCGTGTTTTGAATAGTCATGGCAGTTGACTCTCCTTCTCCGTTTTGCCACCAGGAAGCGCCACCTATCAGGAGCTGACTTCCATGTTTTGAAGTTTAGCATTACTTCACTTTAAACTTTTCACGCAAACATTTTTGAACATATACGTTTTAAATGTCATCGTGCTTTTTAGAACAAGTGACTAGTGGCCACTGAGATAATTGTTTAATTCAAATATATTTGTGTGTGTGCGCGCATGCGTGTGTGTGTGTGTGTGTGTGTGTGTGTGTGTGTGTGTGTGTGTGTGTGTGTGTGTGTGTGTGTGTGTGTGTGTGTGTGTGTGTGTGTGTGTGTGTGTGTGTGTGTGTGTGTGTGTGTGTGTGTGTGTGTGTGTGTGTGTGTGTGTGTGTGTGTGTTTTGTTATAAGGTCAAGTTTATCATTATAAAATAGCAAATAAAGATATAATCTTTATTTGAATTTAACATTTGGTTTTTATGCAAAATCAAATCCAACAAGCAGCAGGTGAAAGACACTCTTAAGGATTTATTGATCTATGTATTTATATGTAAATATATGTTTGTTTAACTGTTTTTGATTATAAAAATAATGCAAACTGTATTATGATTGTGATATAAAATTTTTGTAACTAAAGTTGTATTTACTTTAAAATTACTTCATAAAAGAGCAGCATAAGTGTCAAAAATAAGGCTATTTGAGATCCTACATTCATATAAACAGGATTCACCTAATAATAATGTACAAACATTCAAACAAATTAAAGAATTAAATTTTTAATAATACTACATGCAGGATGTAATCAATTATACATAGTTGGTTTAATCGTTCAAAAAAAGTCAAGCCCAAAATGTGTTATTCTTTATCACCAGTAACCACTCTTACGAAGAAAGAAGATAATTCGAACACTAACATTTTCTGATGTTCTTTATTTATTTATTTGCATACTAGCCAAGTTACCGCAACAGTCAAATTATTTTATTTTTTTTAATACCGGGATATTCACCCTAAGGATTTTAAGGCATATAATGTTTTACCTTTTGGACACTTAGAGGAATAATGAGCATTAATATTATAAAATAATAGTTTTCAAGTAGTTATATATATATTTTTTTCTCATTTCTAAAGCCTTAAACCAAGTATTAGTAGTTTGTTTATGAATATTATATAGCTGTCAAGGTCGTTGAGATCACTTGACAAATTCACTCTTGAAATTTTCAAAGTAGCTAGACTTATAAAGTTGTATTCCATAAAAGAGCAGCTAAAAAAAGTCAGTGTGACTGCTTATTTTTTTTTTTTTTTTTTTTTAATTAAATCAGTTTTCTGATGTTGCCTGTACAAATACCAAAATTTTTTCAGTAATACCTTTTAGTTTTGGGAAGTAGGACATATTAAGTCTTAGATCTTAGCCCAGAAAATTATCTTGTGATCAAAATGTGTAAGCAATTTATGAATGTTTTAAACACCAATCCCTCAATATAACAACTGGACACTAAGGGGTTCCTTTTAAATGATCACAAAATTACTAATTTCCAGTTCCAATATTATTTACAAGGGCCATAATATTTTATTTTGCTCTAATTACTTGCATTCTATTTTTCAACATTTGTATATAATATATTGCAACTAAACAAAAAAATATCTTTCTGTTCTAGGTGAGCTGATGTTCCTAAATTCATGAAATTAACAAAAGGTAAATTATCACATTTATTTTTATATTTACTCACATGATGACAGGATATCACTTTCACTACTACTGACGTATCCTTTACTACTTATTTTCGTAAAACTCTTCTTATTGTTTATTTCCATAATTTTCTTAAAAAAATCAATCTTATTAAATTACTATAACAAGTATATTTTATACAGTTAATGTTGCACTAAAAATAAAATAATGTATTTATATCACTATACCGTGGTATATAATGATTTATATTGTTTATTTTGGTATGACGATAATATTTTCGCTGCCTATATTCATCAATAATTGGTTGATCTTTATCTATCGTTAATTTAACTATAGGTTTGATTGATTTAACGATAAGAAACATTGATTTGTTAATAAGCTATGAACTATGCAAAACGTAATGCCAAACATTTCACACAAGTAGGATTAATGGCACACCATTGGATTATTGGATTACATAGCATATTATGGCGAAGGATATCGTGACTGTATAGATTTGTTTCTATTGTCAACAGCAATTCTCTCCAGCATGTATTGTTGAACTTCTAGGAAGCTAACTATCCTTTTAAATATGGATAAATTGAAATTTCAATATTTAATTTACTTTTAATTTAATTTAAAGTGATTTTTCAAATAAATATTGACACAAATCAAATAATTAATGTTTAAGCACTGTAATTTTCTCTTGTTTCTATATTCTTCTATAAAAATCATCGATTTGTCATTTTTCTGATTATATTCAATTGATTTTTTCATTAATAGAAGTAGTTAATACTACTTATAAATTATAATTAATTCAAGCAAACTAAAAAGGTTACCAAAATGTGCATGAAACACAATATTTTTATCGGTGACGATTCTATATTGTTTTAAACTATCTAACGTTAGAATTACATGTAAAAATGTATCACTATTTCTTTTTTACAGGAATGGTTAAATATAATGGTTATGTTTAGCCATTAAGAATGCCCATAATGTAATCAATCTAAACCAACTGCGTGTTTGTTGTCTCTAAAGGGCTGTCAAGCAGAAGAGAGCTAAACACTCCTTGAACAGTAGACGTTAACTAGAACTCAACCGCTCACTAGACTCCACAACTTTAAACATTGAATATTTAATTCTACTCAGATCTCTCTTCATAACCATTTTTAGCTTGCACTTTGGTCTCGTTATTTTAAACAGAGTTTTGTTATCACAATGTTATATTTCTCCAACCATATAACCATATAAATTCTTTAATATATTGAACAATACAGAAAATTTCCAAAAACTGGAATTTATATTAATATAGAATTGTACATTTAATTCTAGTAATTTTAGACTATTCCAGCTATACTCTGTAGTTTTCCTTAAAAAAAACCATAAAATGAACATTGTTCTACTTTTAGTTAATACACTGTATCGTACATTAAAAATTAAATGCTGTCTTATTTTATCAGGTAAAGTTGGAGGCTAAAAAGGCATCTTTAACCTCTTTACATTGCATATCAAAAGATTTGATAGCAATCATGTTCTTTAAAAGATGAAAAAATTATTAAACATTAAATTAGAGACATTTAATTTTAGCTTAAAATGTAAATATGTTGTCTATACATAATACATCACCTTATCATGAGAATAGTATTCGTGTTGATATCATATTGATTAATTTATAAACTTTATTTCCTTGCCTTACATCGTTGGTAAATAAATTGTTTTGGATTGACCTTAATTTCAGAGTAATATAATATAAATGTGATAATGTGGTTGTAAAGATATATTACCAGTTCTAATCTTTTATCTTCCATTATTTTAACGGGTTTGCTAGAATTTAATTATATACAGTTTCAAGCGAATTAAAGACATATTCTAATTTATTTGTAACAAATCGTGAACGTATAAATATGCCACTAATCTATATGCCAGTATAAAATCTAATAATTAACAAATATTTTATTGCTTGAAACTTATTGTTTGTAAAAATGTTCAGTAATTTGTGTTTATTATTATTATTGTGTTTGTGGTAGTGTTTATATTTTCACATTTATATCACTTCCGTTCCATTCCCACTGTTGAATGAAACTTGTTAATTCAGTAAGAAAACTAGTACATATCATTTTAGTTGTAGTTTTATAAGTGCTGTAATAAAGAGTGGTATGTGGGGACTTGGTTAGTCCCTCTCATGAGAATGAGTCTTTGCATATTCGTCTTTTAATTTAAGTTACATTTGGTACTTACAATAAAACTAGTAAAGTGTATCTTAACTTTTAAGTATATTAAAATATCACAGAGAGTTCTGGAAAGTTTTTAACTAGAGTATTTCATTCTCAGTTGTTGATTACAGTACATGTTATATCTAATGGAAATATAATTAGCTGGACATCATCCTTTATTACATTTATGGACGGTTAATATATTCACGTCATATATGAATATTGTAATCTTCATATATAAAATAAAAATGAATGTTACAATATTCACCTAAATAAAGCTCTAGGACCACTGAACAAATTTTGATGAATTTTAGAAAGAAATTTGCTTTTATATCATATAGATAACCAAGCTACATGCGTCTTTTAGATATTCTTTCATTTGTTAAAATATGGCTTTTCTTTTTTCTTCGGATGATATAACATGATCATATAGTCTTGAGTTTACGCTTTTCTGGAACCTCAAATGCTCGTCCTTTTTCTTGTTTCCTCCAGTAAATTTGTCAGTAATATTTAATTTTTATTGGAATTCAAATATGAGGATATTAGGAAACCTGAACCGATTTTCATTTGTTCTATTATAAAATAAATCGAGATCTTTAGTAGATATACTATCCTCAATCCTAAAGTTATGTTAATAGAAACTTATACATATTTGATTATTGAATCTGAGAGCTTTTCAATCTGATATAAACATTTTTAATGTATAGAAATGTTATTTCATTTTATTTTAATTGGAAACACGAATCTCTTTTATCTTATTTCTTCTTTTTTTTATAAATTTAATAGTAATTTAATTATGTTAAGTGTTAGATTTTCTGCAGCATATCTTCTTGCACCACTCCTTCCATCTCACTCGCACAAGTGCGTTGAAAATGTTGCTCTCTAAGCACCCTATGTATAATTAAGATTTATGTTTATTGCAGTTTTTTCGCTGTAATACATGTCATAGACCGTCCCGAATCTCCGTTTACAAGGCTCTACAGTAATTATGTACAAGGCTCCTATACTTAAAAGCACGTACAAATACCTTGATTATAATAGTTATTATTGCATACGTAATCCAGCTTCATCGAGGGTGGTCCGACAGTTTAGATATATAACCACACAGACGTAGATCATAACTAACAGAATGTCTAGACAGGTGATATATTTGTCTGGTGTATCCATTTTGCGTTGACTACATGTGGTGCAAATTCCATACACTATAATATTTCAGATAGAACATGTGTCGTATTGAGTTATCTTGAAAAATAAGTGTATATCTTTTACTCATTTTTTGCCAAAAACTATATGACAATTGACCAGTCAACGATATCGTGAAATGCGTACTAGTATACAGGCTGTCTATTATGTCTGGAAACACCCAAACATTTTCTTTATTAATTGAAATATAATTTTGAAAGTGTTGCAATCTGGGTACCTGCTTTTTGGAAAAATTTTGTTATTTGTTATTTTACACTAACTTCTTTATGGAAGTTTATACTTGTGCTTTATCACTTTATATAAAGGGTATAGTGAACTAAATGCCACAAACCGAATCTCTAAGGAACTACTCTATCAGAAAACAGAGCACTTTGGAAGTTGGGGATGGTAAATGACATTTTTGAACATCAGCAAATTTACAATATCTTTTCTGATAGAGTGATTTATTAGGGAAGCTGTTTGTATCATTCAGTTCAGTTCACTATAACCTTTAAAGTGATGCCTCACAAGGTATAGGCTTCTATGAAGAGTATTGATAATACCTTCAACAGGACGTCTTCCGATAGTGTGAAATAACAAAACATTGTTCCGATAGCTATCGAGATTGTAATATTTCTATTTTATTTTGAATGATTTAGAAATTTTTTTGGGTGTTTCTAGATATAAAATACCCCCTGTATATAATGTACAGGGTGTTACAACAAACATGTCCCGGCCATTAATTGTTGGATGCTCCGCCTAATTTAGAACAAAAAATAAAGTATAACTTTTCCAAATATCACTCCACGCGCGTGCGTGTGCACGTGCGCGTGCGTGTGCACGTGCGCGTGCGTGTGTGCGTGCGTGTGCGTGCGTCTTTATGTGATTTTTACAAAAGAAAAAAACACAAGAAAGGTTTAACCAACTGACAACATGTTTCAAACTTCTTTGCATAGACATTAATAAACAGAAGAAAGATATCCTTTAAGTTTTCAAATCGGTGGTAATTAATAATGTTTAACTCAAAATGTCTTATAAACAAAAAATTATTTTAACGTCTTGACTACACTTAAAGTGACTAAAGATAAATTTTAAAAAAATTAATTGATACATTAATGGTCACGCAAAGAAATGTGCATCATTTTTCGTTCAAACTGTTCTTGATTTATTAATTGTTTTGTAAAAAACACAAAAATACAAATATAAACTAAACTGAGCTAAATAGGACCAAATGTTATCCTTAAATTGTTTATCCTAAATTAGTTATAAAATGTAAATATATCATCGAGGACAACTTTTTTTGACACCTTGTAAAAATGTGGTGTAAAATTATAAAATTGATTCCTTACTTCAAATGATACAACTATACTCTTGCGAACTAGTATATAATATAATCAGAACCATTGGTTGGAAAACATAAGTTCATACTATCGGGAACAGCTTAATTAAATCACACAGAGCTGTGAATAGGATAATTACTGTACGAGACATGGAGCAATTAGTTAGTTTCTGTACTTTAGAATATATGCTGTCGATTAATTGCAATTCGATTGGAAAGATTACCGAGACAAATGTATTAATTGATGTGCGCTGTATGTTATACAGTAGTTCAAAGTAGATTAAGACAAGCCCAAAATATAGATCTATGTATGATCGGAAGTATAAGCTTAATTCAATATAATAAAGAGAATTCTTTTATATTTACTAATAATATTTCAAAATAACACCTGAAGAATGAACCATATTTTAGCACATTTTAGATACTATAGGTTATTTTGTTATCCTATTAAATCGTTTGATTGTATATGTTTAAAAAACATGATCATACCAGATGACATAGGATTCAAATTGAATGCCTTTAGGTTGAATCACGTAAATTTTAAACAAATCTGAGGCAAAGTATATATATTTTTTAAGTATTTATATTTTGACAGGTTAAATGTGACTAACGATTTAAAATGTCCTCATAAAAACAAAATATCAGGTACGTTAACCATACGTACCAACTTACTCCAAGCCCAAGTGTAAATTAATAGTCGTATATTTACAACTAGTATTATTTGATGTGTTTTGCGTGTTTCAAATAAAGGTTCTATTTACCAATACAAATGAATAGAAAATTAAGGTCTCTTTAACCTACAAGCAAGTGATACCCTTCGGTAGTTTATAGAAAGGTTTTGAAGAATGAATTATTGTTTGCCAAATATGGTTAGTTTTTATAATTATTAAATGCACATTATTCATACACGTTAATAATCTTCAGTATAAGACAAAATATACTACTAGCTTACAAACTACTAATTATTATAGAATTTACTAACATAAACAAACTAAAGTTTTAGGTTAAATTAAGCAACAGGTGTTTATAAAATATAAATAAATATATCATGTTGATATATAAATAAATATATTATGTTATCCTTAAATGCAAACAAAAATGATATTAGATTATCTTGGTTAAAAATAAAATAGTCATTAAAGTAATCACATAGTTCACCATTAGACTAATTAAACTAATAAAGCCTTGTAAGTATCATTTTACATATTCAATACGAATTGCTTTAATCAATTAATTAGTTATACAGTTTCCCCATTATATAGTAGTAAAATCAATCATTTTACCTTTATAACTAACGAGTCATTTCCATAACGTTCCAGTTTTTATGATTTAATGCAAATAGGAACCATATATTTTTGTGTTGTAGTGGAAAACACACAAAAGAACTTCGATTCCCTTAACTTTGCATAGGAAGTCCTACGTATATCTAAAAATTAAAATTAACTGTCTTGCAGCTATTTACAAATTATATTCTACAAATAAATCAAACATTTTAATTTACTGCATTAATGAAAGGAACATGGATTCTTGCTCCTAGTTAAAACTTTTATGTAATTTGAATCGATATATTCCGTTGATAACCGCGTCAAGATGATATCGACAATTTTTACAAGATAACCATACGTTTCCCTCATGCAGTCTCAGCGATACTACTAAGGATGCCACATCGCAGCATGAGTTAAACATCTGGTTATCTTGTAAATAATGTTGATAGCACCTTAAAGTGGTTGTCACCGGAAAATGTAGATTCTAGTTATAACACCGGCCGCCTAAGTCTAAGTTCTGTTATGTAATTGTTGAGTGCATAGTAATGTATGTTCTTGGAATGAGCCACCTAAACAGTTAAGATAACTTGTTGAGTTATAAGATATTGCTTTGTGAATATTTTACATTCAGGTTTTGGCCTTTTTTGAATGAACACATTTGGTTACTTTGATTACAAACTATTTTTTTAGATGCGGGGAACATTTATTGCGGTCCGTTTTCGTCACGACTATGTACATGCTTGTGCATGTAGGAATTACAAAGTCATTCCCATATCACTTAAGTACAATCAGCTAAAATCAGGTAATGTGACTGATCCCTGCAGAGCCCTCTGTATGCAAATGTAGTTATTAACACTATATTATCTCTCTCATAATATCGGAATATGTGTCATGTATGAGCAAAGTCAATATTTACTAGAAATAATAAACATGATAATATTTCTTGATAATTAGATTTATATACTATATACAGGGCTGTGCAAAAGTCTGGAATACATTTATTTATTTCAAAACCATTGAAATAAATGTAATGAAACTTTGCAGTTATGTACATGTCCGCATCCCAAACATTTATGTTTTACTTGTTTTTCGCATAGCCAGATGATTGGACCATGAGGGAAGTCTTAAAAATGTTGAATGTAAGCCTACCTCGAGTTACAACTCATTTTAAAGGTCTTTAATTGTACAATACAAAAGTGCAAACCTGAAGTCAAAACGATGACCCTTTCACAAAATACAGCGATTCAAAGAATTTAATGTCATATTACTAATATGACATTAAATTACATCATACTTCTCAGTTATACGGCAATTTATTTATCAAATAACAAGGTTAGCGTACCTTTGTCATTTGGTAATGATAAATATTTATTTATCAGTTTCAGGTCCCTGTTGCTGAATATGTTGTTGATTGTTAACAATCGTAACAAACGACTGCGTTAAAAAAATAACTACGCTATTTAACTAAGATAAAAATAAGAAAAACGCATTAAAATACTATTTACAGTAGGTTTATACAAAACTAGTGTAATAATATTATTATAATAAATCGTTACTTATTTTTTGTGAAATTTAATTTCTCATATTCAGTTAGATAAATTATAGCTCTACGCATCAATAGATAATAACTTCTTACCTTTGTCTTAAGCAGTGTTAGTTATATGAAATTAAATTCTTTGAGATGATATATTTTATGACTGAGTCATCCTTTTTACCTCAGGTTTGCAATCTTGTGTTTTGCAAATAAAGACATTTAAGATGAAGTATAACTCGAGGTAGGCTTATATTTTAAATTTTTAAGACTTCTTTCATGGCCCATCAATATGGCTATGCAAAAACAAGTAAAACATATCTAAATGTTTGGGATATGGACATGTACATAACTTCAAAGTTTCATTACATTTATTTCAATGTTTTTAAATTAATAAATATAATCCAGACTTTTGCCCAGCCCTGTATACTTTTATCCAACGATAAAACACTATAATGCATATCGTTCATCAGTAGCAGAATCAATTGATCTTACTCACAAAGAAACTAGGGCAATATATGATACAAAACTCCCTTGTTTCAACGAGAAATAATATCTAAAGGATATAAAAATGTATTGTTGATCGGAGTACGATCCCCAACTTCTTCTTAAAACATTGATGATCAGAATTTTCCTTTGAACTTAGTAAAAACAACTGGCCAGAACACCCCTCAAATAGTATTCGAATTATCAAATCTTTCTTTACGCTCTTGTACCTCGTTCCCCACATTGATCCGTTCTGAACTTCACCAAGCATACTCATATCAAGAGATTGTTCTTTATTCACCAGTATGTAACTCATCTATCATTTAATTGAGTGGTATCCTTAGTCGTCAGGTAGTCCCAATTCCAGAGTGGAAATCACTAAGAAAAAGAAATACTGAATTTCCATTTGTTAGTATTACTTGACGTATCGACCCCCTACACACCCTCTGTTGCCAAATGAAATCGTTAAAAAAAGAGAATAATCATTCGTTTCCTACAATAGTACAATGTTATACAATACATATAACATATATACAATACAATAAGTAATACAATACAAGGAAAATAAGAACTGTAAATAAATAAAAACTCAAAACCATTGTACGTGCATGTGAGGGTAGGTGGGTGAATACCGTTGTACGTGTATTTGAGGATGGGGGGGGAATACCATTCTACGTGTATGTTAGGGTAGGTGGGTGAATAACATTGTACGTGTATGTGAGGGTGGGTGGGTGAATACAATTGTAAGTGTATGTGAGGGTGGGTGGGTGAATATCATTGTATGTGTATGTGAGGGTGGATGGGTGAATACAATTGTACGTGTATGTTAGGGTGGGTGGGTGAATACAATTGTACGTGTATATGAGGGTGGTTGGGTAAATATCATTGTACGTGTATGTGAGAGTGTTGGGTGAATACCACTGTACGTTACTGTGAGGGTGGGTAGGTGTTACTTTTGTCCGTGTATGGGTGGGAGGGAGGGCCGTTACTTGTGTCCTTGTATGGCTGGGTGGGAAACATGTTACTACTGTACATTTATGAGTGGTCGGATTTGCCGTTACCTCTGTGCGTGTATGGGTGGATGGAAGAGCGGTTACTTCTGTCCATGCATGGGTGGGTGGAAGGGCCGTTACTTTGGTCCGTGTATGGGTGGGTGGGAGGGCTGTTACATCTGTCCGTGTATGAGTGAATACAATTTACATGTATGTGAGGGTGGGTAGGTGAATAACATTGTACGTTTATGTGGGGGTGGGTGGGTGAAAGCAATTGTACGTGTATGTGAAGGTGGGTAGGTAAATACCATTGTACGTGTATGTGAGTGTGGGTGGGTGAGTAACATTTTACGTGTATGTGAGTTTGGGTGGGTGAATAACATTGTACGTGTATGTGAGGGTGGGTAGGTGTACTTTTGTCCATGTATGTGTGGGTGGGAGGGCCGTTACTTGGGTCCGTGTATGGGTGGGTGGGAGGGCCGTTACTTTTGTCCGTTTCTGAGTAGGTGGCAGGGCCGCTACTTCTGTCCGTGTATTAGTGGGTGGGAGGTCCGTTACTTTTCTCGGTGTATGGTAGGGTGGGAAGGTTTTTACTACTGTGCGTGTATGGGTGAGTGGAAGTGCCGTCATGTGTGCGCGTATGGGTGGGTGGGAGGGCCATTATTTCTGTCCGTGTATGGGTAAATACAATTGTACGTGTATGCGAGGGTGGGTAAATGAATATCATTGTACGTGTATGTGGGGGTGGGTGGGTAAATAACATTGTACATGTATGTGAGGGTGCGTGCATGAATACCATTGTACGTATACGGGAAGGTGGATGGGTTAATAATACTTTATATTTACAAATGGGTGAGTTGGTCAATACTATTGTACGTGTATGGGAGGGCGGGTAAGTCTTTTTACTATAGTGGGAGAAAAACTATCAGTTAAAAACTTATAATATAAATATTAACATATATACAATTTTAGTTCCAGAAAATAATGAGAGGTCTAAGTCCATTTCCATTCAAATCAAATCATATTTTTATTGTTTTTAAGCTCAAATGAGCAATCAACATTGTCAATTTTACATACATATTTTGGTGGTATTCAGATATGAAGCCGTGTCTATACAATAAATACAATCAAATAAGTACATAAAGAATCTAAAAATAAACATATACAATTATTTCTAAAATTATATTCTAAAATAGTACAAATTTTATTTTGTTATTCTTGAGGTCAAGTTTAAGTAAAATTTTGCCAAAATATTTATGTAGAGAAATATTAAAACAATTAAGTTCTCTAAATTACTTTCAAAAAATTCTTCCACTGAGTACAGTGGATTACTTTTCAGCCAGGAGCGAAGTACACATTATAATAATGTGTATTGTACTTTACCCTTCCTTGTTGCCTACAATAATGGGGTTCCTATACCAAGCGGCTTAGCCAGCTCTAAAATCTTTTTGCCCAGACTAGCTGCCATTCTTTCTTCTGAGACTTCGTCCACGAAAAATCTCTTTATCGTGAACTTTAGAGTTTCGCACTCAGTTAATAGATGTTCAGAAAACTCAAGAGCCTCACCACAAAGCCGGAAACTTGTGTTTTCTCTGCAGATGCCAATCTTTGCCAGAGGTTTCCTGAAGTGGCCGTGCCTAGAAACGTCCTGATGTCATTCCGAATCATGGAGGTGAGTGATTTGATCAGCGTAGGGTTGGGTCCCCTCTCCAGAGCTTTCACAAATACTTGGAGGTGAAACCATCTGCAACCTGCTTTAGTAATGATTTCTCACCAAGTTCAGTATTTCAGTCTTGGTAGAGGAACCAATGCCACATACCGGTTCGGGCCCTGTGCGAGTGGTGTCCTCGCTCTTTTCTTAGTTAAGCGATATGCCTTTTCATTTCCTTTGAGGCCTCTGTGTCCTGGAACCCACCTCAGTTGATTATTATTGGGGCATGCCAAGGTACACACATTTCAAAAACACTCCCAAGTGATTCTTTATTTTAATTGGCAGGATTTAACAGCAGCTTGACCGCCTGACATAATACAGGATCTGTTCGCTTCTGACATGTTTTACTAGCCCTTGTTGGGTGCATACTAGATCTCGAAAGATGGAAAAGATCTCGGCCTGATAGATCATACAGTATCATCCCAGACTGGCCCATAGGTGAGTCCCACTAGAGGTACCGCAGACCCAAAACTCAAACCCACTCTCCGTAACAGTACCATGAGAGTAAAATGAATAATTTTAAAACTACATATCTGGAAAAGTCGTTAAATGAATATTCAGCGTGGTCAGCCCACGCGTCAGCAAATTGCGATTATATTATCTTTCAAAGACCAAACAATATTAAATGTGAATTGGCTTTTTATGTTATAATATTATTTCCAAAAATATCACCATAAATTAAGTTATACATTTTCTTAAATATCCAATCAGTTAATAATATTAACCTCGAAACTTTTATCATCTATCTTTATACTTTTAATTCTTGCCTTCCCTGTTATTTGGTTAAAAAAAGGCTAAACGTATGTATGGAAAGAACACATATTCAAATTGTAGATATATATATATATATATATATATATATATATATATATATATATATATATATATATATATATATATATATATATATATATATATATATATATATATATATATATATATATACGGTATATAAATTTCACGTCAGAGAGCCTAGTTAGTATAAACCATGCAAATGTATTAAAAACATATGATGGTGCACTATGAATACATGGAACCCTACCTCCATTACAAGTATCAAGCTTGGAGCTATAACACACAGTCTGTTTAAAGCAGGTGTCATTTCCCACACAGTTAACATTTTTATTGAAATTAAATTGGAAATTTCTTAATTTATCATTATAAAACTTGATACAAATAGCTATTGAGAACTCTCGCATACCAAACCCCAAATTGAATATAATTTACATAATAATCTATATTCCACAATGATACACATATAACAACGATAGCAATAGAAAAAAGTTAAATACTGGGCAAAAGTAATAAACAACAATAAATAGCTAACAATTAATAATTTTAGTATATTTTTAATATAAGTATAAATTTATATTCTCCTAACCTCTATATACTACTTTCATGTTCTTAAGATCCCACTTTTTATGAACCTAGGTTAATTTTATTCCAAACTAAAGTAAGCTTTTTGTGTTTTAAGTATATTCAAATTACAAAATATTGATTGGTTAAACACTAACAATAAACTATTCATTATATTATTTATCAATAATCAAAGCAAAAAAACAAATTTAAAATTTTTTATAGATTTAAAAATATTGACAGGTGTGTAATACATTTGCAGACATGACTTTAACATCACTTTAAATAAACATTGATCACTGATATGAATAATTCTGAATAATGGAATCAAGAAAACCTGCCTGCACAGTAAATTTAAGAAAGTGGTAGCTTTAATTTATTGTTTTATTATGTCACATAACCATAGTTATATATCACATAACAGTAAATTAATTATTTATAATCCAGTCCTACGTTTTTTTTTCTGGTACATAATATTGTCAACGTTCAACTATTAATTGAAAAGGATCAGTGACAGTAAAGTTGTTTTTTTCAAACACGTATCTTTAGTTATGGAATCATTTTTATTATTTTGTTTAACATAAGAATGCTTTATTGTTGTAAGAGTTATAAAAGTTAGACATAACTACCTGAACTGATAGACGCCATATTGTTAATGAGGTATAAATGATAGATGTTTCACAATAATATTTAAATTACCTTTTCTTTTATAGATAGGAAGTTTAACAGATAATTTGCTATTTCTGAATAAACTTATTTTTTATTTTATTATTATTAAGACACCAATCAAGTTATGGGAAAATATCAAATTCGATCAGTCTAATTAGTTTAGATGGGCAAATGAAGTATTTGTTGCAATCTAAGACCAGCTATTCCTTAGAAAGCATCCTTAAGGGTGTTCGATCGAAATATATTTTTGAGGATTTTTTTAATAAAATTAATTGTTATTATCCATATAAGTAATAAACGTGTTACGGGAAAACATTATAAAAAAATGCTTTATTAAAATATGGCTGTCCAAAGTGATTAATTTGGACTTTTTGGTATACAACTCATGAAAAACCATGTGATATAATTTATTAACTTTTTAGAATATAGTAGCCAAAAGGAATTAATCAACTTATTACATAGTAAATCTAAAAAAGATTATTGTTTTTAAGTGTTACTAATTATTTTTCCATAAATGATATTTGTTCAAATTTTTAGGTTGAAATTTGTACAGTCATATTTGGTTAAAAAAGTAGATTAATCATGTATATAAAATTCATTATTAGAGTTTACTATAAATGTGGGAGTTATGCCCATGTGTCGAATTTGTGGGGTGGTGCATGCGGTGACTATGAGGGGGTGAGAGAGTAGGGAAGTGCATTGCTAGTTTGTTAGTGAGTCAGGATCTTTAGTACTCTTAGTGGCAGTTGCGATAAAATCTAGGACAAAATTCCTTAAAGCACTAAACTAGGCGTCCGGACGAATACCCTTAATTAATACTTCAGAATCGTGATATCGGTTGATTTATTTCAAAATGTGTTATGACTCCAATTGGGATTGAACTGAGAACCTTTAGCTTATCAAGCTGAGCGTTTAACAAACTATACTACCAACCAATTATAATAAATCATAGTTTCTGTGTGATAATATCAATTACCATGATAGCTTTTCCATATGTGTTGATTTTAAAAATAAATGTTATGCATTATCCAAAACTAATTTAATACAAACGGATGTTGACCAATTTTAAAATATATCCAACCTAAAAATTAAACCAAACTAGAGACATTATTTAGGATAGTTAGTAATATATGTTGGTTTATAATAAAACAAAAATCATTATTTAACATTTTTAACATTATTTAACTATGGTCTTTTTAAATTTATCAGGTACAAGTATATACGCTGAGCGATGCAAAAATCAATATACAAATCCACTTTGCCATACCAATCAAATGATTTGAATCACTACATATTGTTATTACAAGAATCTTAATTGAAGCAGCAATAAAGTCAAATAGTTCGTAGCCTGTTGTATTAACATATTTCAACAATAACAACATCCGCCCGCCTGCAATTAGGCCGCTATGCAAATAGCATTACAGTTTTAATTAAAACTATTAGTTAGATCGTAATTTTGCTTTGAAAATAGTATAAGTAAACATTATTTAATTAAACGTTTAATATTGCTAGACCATGTATGTCATTTTACACCACAAATGTACGAAATTTCAACTTTTTGTTTTATTACGATAGTATTTTAGACTATTCAGAGACAGTTTATATTAGTATCAATGGTCATTTAAAAATGACATTGAAACGCTTTATTCCTACACATATTTACCAGCCATAAATAAATTTGTTAAAATCATATATGTTGAGGCAGAAAATCGTTTACATAGTGCAATATTACAATTATATTTCTACGATTATTATTTACAATTAAGTGAAGACCTTTATTTAAAAACTTAGCCAATGTTTTAAATATCAGACGGTTCATGCAAGGCGATAAAATAATTATAATAACAATTTTTATTGGTAGTATAAGACACTGTTGTCCAGCAGTGTACCGTGTGAATTATTAGAATATAATAGAATAATATTTTATTCCATAAAATAACAAAAATACAATATCTATACTACGGAATTCTAGCCATCTCATCACGTAAATGATGGCTAGCAGAAAAAATATAACTTTAAAACAATATTTAAATACTTTTAACTATTGTTTTAATTAACAATATTTATTGTATCAATTTGAACTATATTTTGGCTTTTACTTAATATATAAGAAAAATAAATCATGTGTTTTTTTTTCTTCTCTGCCTGCATAATTTCTTCATTTGGTTGTAAATTGTGGATTTATAAAATGTTTTATTTAAATACCTGCATAGTGCTTTTTAGTATATTCATGTGTATAATGTTGTTCTTATACTTTGAAGCCTGCAATGCCATGCGCTATAATAGAGATAAAAATTGAATTTGAATATTAGTAATTCGAGTTAGTCACTTTTATAAAAAAAAACTGCAAACTCCATTTATATTACTATGTTTGGACCGTAAAATTCACCCACTGCAAAACTAAAATTAGATATAAATATTGACGTTATTAATGTTCAAAAGAAGGTTTTTTATTCATTGTCTCTACTTCTTTGTAATACTCATTCTAAAAAAAGCAGAGATACCTTACAGGGCTTTATTTTGTTAGAAAAGTAATTTATCTGTTTGTGTTTACTGTTACGTTCTCATCTGTTTGTTCTTTATCGTTACGTAAACTGTGTCATATTACTAGAATGCTTTATGGCATTATAATGTTAGAAAAATGTCCATACAGTAGTCTATGTAACATTATAATAATTTATGATTCAAATATGTATTACATATATTAAGTTACATTGTATTGGAATCATAAAAGTTTTAGGTTATATTGAAAATATCGGAATCTACTTTTCTGCTATGATATATTTTAACGAAGTCATGAGGAAACATATTTATAAAAGCACATATTGAACTGCATTGAGTTCACACTCAGACCATA
This sequence comes from Stictocephala bisonia, assembly GCA_035578905.1. Classification (NCBI taxonomy): domain Eukaryota; kingdom Metazoa; phylum Arthropoda; class Insecta; order Hemiptera; family Membracidae; genus Stictocephala; species Stictocephala bisonia. The sequence goes on along the minus strand of JAQJVL010000138.1, from coordinate 1,066,430 downwards.
AGGGAGAGATAATATTGTGTTAATGATTCATTTGCATCCAGATTACTCTGCAGAGATGAGACATGACTCATGCTATTAGCTAATTGTGTACTTTAGCTCTATGCATGAGCTTAGTTGCAGAAGAGGGCTTTCATGTATTTTCAGTGAGGAAGCTTAAATGTGAAACCTATTTGTAAATGCTGTGCTGACTCTATCTTGTTCTGGAATCCTTAAGCCCATATTCACATACTATAAAACACTTAATGTGTACAATAGTATATAGATATTAGTTAGTTACATTTAACTAATAATATGAATAATATGAATGTATTTAACTAATTTAATAATAATATGAAACTATAATTCGTGATAAACGACTTACATGAATTACAATGTCCAATACTTTCTTTCTGTATAATAATTAGCTTCATTCGTTGCAATACATTTTTAATAAATATTCAAGTTTTTTAACAATAATATTATATAATTGGTCAGTAGCACAGTTTGTTAAACCCAGCTTTACAATCAAAAGTATCAGTTTGATCAAAACCGGAATCATAAATATTTAATAATTTACTAGAATCAGCTGATAACCGACGGCTGCTCATTTGTCATTGGGCTATCAATTAATGACACGTTCTAAGGAATGGTCAGCCTTAGTTTGTAACAATGACTCATTCACTCATACATTCTAATCACACTCATTCAACATTTGTATTCGCTTACATCTTTACGACCGGTTGTGTCTTCAGATTAAATATATAAAATATAAACAATTTTGTTTCAAATTTTGCAATAGTTAATATTTATTATGGTGCTAAAACAAAAAGAAACATATTAATATGGTTTAAATCATTATATTAATTTATGTGTACTTTTATCCACCGTACACATTTAAGTTGTAACCTATTGCGTATGTTTTAGGCTTATGAATGTGTACTAAATAAATCTCAATATAAACCTAACAAGACGTAATAAATATACATAAATAACATGACAACAATTAGAACAACACACCATAAAATCATAAATTTATATTACAACTCATAATTAATATCTAAAACTTATAAAAATGATCTTGACGAAATATATTATTTATTATGTGTTAATTTTGAAACATTGTAACTGTACGTGTATGGTACTAGCTCACCCACTCACCCATACACGTACAGTGGTATTGCCCACCCATACACGTACAGTGGTATTGACCCACCCACCCACCCATACACGTACAGTGGTATTGACCCACCCATACACGTAGTGGTACTGACCCACCCGCCCACCCATACACATACAGTGGTACTGACCCACCCGCCCACCCATACACGTACAGTGGTACTGACCCACCCGCCCATATACATACAGTGGTACTGACCCACCCGCCCATACACATACAGTGGTACTGACCCACCCGCCCACCCATACACATACAGTGGTACTGACCCACCCGACCACCCATACACATACAGTGGTACTGACCCACCCGCCCTCCCTTACACATACAGTGGTACTGACCCACCCGCCCACCCATACACATACAGTGGTACTGAACCACCCGCCCACCCATACACATACAGTGGTACTGAACCACCCGCCCACCCATACACATACAGTGGTATTGACCCACCCGCCCACCCATACACGTACAGTGGTATTGACCCACCCACTCACTCATACACGTACAGTAGTATTGACCCACCCACTCACTCATACACGTACAGTGGTATTGATCCAACCACCCACCCATGCAGGTAAAGTGGTATTGACTCACCCACTCACTCATACACGTACAGTGTATGCCATTGAACGCTTACCTTAAAAAAAATATCTTACTTAATCCATGAAGCATGAAGTCTCGTCTAATGGGGCATTTCTTATCTTGTCGTGAACGATGGGAGAGTTGGTGGGGGGGGGGAGGGCAGGGCAATGTCTCACACCCTTGGTCACTACACCAACTTTACTTTAAGTTGAGATGGAAAGGATTCACGCAACACTATTTTCTCCTAATCGTAGGGCCATTAGCCTTGAATATTATCTTGTGATTTAACTATCAAATTTCCTTTGGCTGCCCTCTTCCTATTCCAGACGTGCCATGCAGAATTTGGTTTTCCTTCAACCACTTGTCACGACAAAGGTAGCATGTGTTTGATGTATCACTTTCAGAGTTCCTTCTGGTACAAAATTTAGGGATTTTTTCTCCAAAGCGGCTGTTTCTACTATTATCCTCAAAATAGCTTCTAGTTTCTGCAGTTCCATTTCTGCGTCCCTTCATATTTTTGCCTTCAAGTTTCGTTAATCACCCTCTGCATACTGGTGGTGTAGATGTAGCAATTACAATGTCTTTTTTTCGTATCTTAGTGAACCTATTACTTTTGTCCGTCTTCGAGAATTATAACTTCTCCCCTGAAATTATTGTAAAATGTGTATTTGTTTCTTTGTATTGTATATTGATATTGTTGAATTTCTTCTTGGGTTGTAGTTTTTCAAATCCATATTGTGTTTTGTTAGTGAGATAAATGCTATTTACTTTTTACAACTGTTGTATTATACTGTCAGAACTTATGTTTATCGTAAATATAAGTTTATCATCAATTTTAAATAAACATATAATTTACAGTAAATAAATTCGTTCAACTGGTTTTAGTTGTGGTATAACTCCTGATGGCTACTAACTACTTACAAACAAAATTACCAGATCGAAACTCAATGAGACACAAGTTACATCTTGTATTACGAATGTCGAGCAACTCACTAATACCTATCACATGTAATACTCTAAGTTTGTATTTAACATACTTAATAAACTTACAAATCTAAAAAGGGCTACAACCTTTTTTTTGTATTTTTAATAGTTTTGGCAGCTAAAGATATTTTTAATATTATAGTTGAGGCCTAGTTGTACATAGTCAAAATGAGTAAATGAATGAAAGTACCCTTATGACTTTTATGTATCAATTTACAGCAGCGCATTGTACTTGTAGAAATTACATTTACATTACAAACTCAATCCCATAGCACTGAAGTACAATCAGCTAAAATCAGGTAATATGACCAATCCCTGCAGAGCTCTCTATATGCAAATGCAGGCATTAACACTATATTATCTCTCCTATAATATGCAAATATATGTCATGTGTGACCATTTTAAACACTTAATAAAAATAATATATCGTTTATACATTTACTTTTAACTAATGAAAAAAATATTAGTACGCAATAAGTATGCAAATAACCAAAAGTATCTTATTTATATTCAAAAATTATCATAACTTTATAAAAACTATTACCAAAATAATGGAAAAATATTCGTTTTATGCAATATTCAGTATAAGTAATTACATACATGCAAAGTAAACGACCGAGGAACAAATTATCAGTTAAATAAAAGTAAGTAAAATTAATAATATAATTATTATTTGAATGTTATGTGCCTGGACAAGGCTTTAAATATATGTCTGGACAAGGCGTTAAAAGTGTATTGAAAATGTTCAAGTCAGTAAATTGTAATGTATAGTAGATTTCGTAGATCAAAAGCAATAAAGTTAAAGTGGCCTTTGATGTTATACTATGATTTCCGAGAATATTACTATGAATTTAAATAATACATCGTGATAGTAATACTAACTTTATAACACAAAACCATTAATTATATTTAAGCTCTTTATGCTACCCTTGCTATCCCTTGTTATTTTGTTTTAAAAGCTAAATGTATGTATATGAATAACACATATTTACTTTATAGATATATACAGTACATATCAGTTATGGAAGAGAGGTTAGTTAGCATAACATATGCAAATGTATACATAGAGCAATGTATACAAAGCATACAATAGAGCAAATGTATTCAAAACACATACATGGGACCCTTCCTTCAAAGATCACTGCCCAGAGCAATGACACACAGTCAGCTTAAAGCAAGTGCATGCCCTAGTCAGTTAATTTTTTGATTTAAAGTACATTAAATATATATTATTTTATCATCATAAACCCAGAGGATGATGGTGTGGTTAGGGCTAATGATCCCCTCTTAAACCTAGTGAAAAATTACATGTAATTGAATAATATACTATATAAAATGGAACTCTGTGAATACAATCGAAATAATAAAATGTAAATTATTGTGAAAATGAATGGATATAACAATGGTGCCTTATAAAAAGCCTAATCGGTGACTATAAAGTTACAATAATTTACAATGAAAAATGTACATTACTCGAAGTAAATTCCAATTTCAACTACTTGGTATTTATACATTTGTTAAGTTGTATTAAATTTATGGGCTTTCCTTTTTATACACGGTGTTTATTTGAAAACGCAACCCTATTTACAACTACAAATATTAAGGTTTAAGATAATTACAACTTCGTAAGTTGATAGACCTGGTTTCTCTACTTCCTTGGCTATCAGCTGATTTACATTGTTGCATCGTTGTTTCACTTTATTTGGGTTTCGTGCAATGTCATTAAGTTGAGGTTAGAAACATGGTTTCGAGCCAAGACCAGATAGTGTTTATTGTGAAGGAATATTTTTAAGGAAATCACTTTTTTTATGTCAAGATGCTTTCAAACAGTATTCTGAACCAATTTTATTAACTAAATGAGAGCCTACTGTTTAATACAGTATTGTATCAAAAATCAACTCATTTCAAATCATGTCATATGAAAGAAACATCTTGTATTATGAAATATGTTACTAAGCTACGAGGACACATTTTGAAATACATACATATTGAAACTGCAGTGAGTTGACACTCGGACCATAAGAGAGAGATAGTGTGTAAATGATCCGTTTGCATCTAAATTACTCTGCTGAGATGGGACATGACACGTGCTATAACCTAATTGTCTATTATAGCTATCAGCATGAGCTTTCTAGTAGAAGAACTTAAGCAAATGAATTTTACATTTTTTTAAATATTTACTAAAGAACTTGGTTTTCCAATGATGCCTAAAGTATAGAAATAAATTAATTTGAAGGGGAAAAGTTAATTTATATGTATGATTTTTCACATTTCTTATTCGACTGGATATTCTGTTGAACGTTGTACCAAAATACATAACAGTACCTGAGGATGCTATAATTTCTCCTTACACAATAGGTATTGGAAAATTATGTTATAAAATAAGATTCTTCTAAAAGATGTTATTCTGAATCAACTGGTATAAAACAACAATGGAAATAAGATATATATATATATATGTTGTCTCTATTAGAGAAACGCTTTATCTCCATGTAAGTGTTTTGTAGTGTAGTTGTTCAAAAGATCAAAAAAGTGTCACTGTCCCTATTAAGCTATACTAGTAATTTGTTGACACGTTGTAGTTGAAGCCACAACTAGAGGGGGGGGTACTCCACCCAGACGACCCGAATTTGATTCCTCCCTTGGCCATGTGATTTCTCTGTCCTATTACGTCATTCCTGTACAATGCCTTGAAACTCAGGCTAATAAATTAGTCTAATGACATATCACAGCACTAACATGCTTGACTTATTAGGCAAATAGAACTTTTTACTATTCAGGAATCTCTTTCCAAGGAGAATTATTTCTCAATTAAGGGAATATTCGGGTTTCTTTTACAAGAAGCCCACCACTCGGACACTATTTTCTATGTAATGACAATTACATTTGAATAAAAAAAAAAAAAATGTAAGTAACCTTAAGTAGGATAGCTAAGCTTATATTAGGCAAACCCATAGTTGGTAAGGTTAGGTTACGTTAGGTTAAGTAAAGTTTAGGGCATACGTTTAGGACGACCAGTGGGTCGATGGCGTAGGTACACAACTGATCCTAAACTTGGATAAGTTTACTCTTCACAGCTGTTATTTCATTATGTATAAGCAACATGTATATGTATGCGTATATCACATTCTTTTTACGTTTTCAGTTTGTATACATGATTTTTAGAAAATGGCAGGTATTTTATAAAAATCACCGACTTTTTAGGTTTTTAAGTTAGGTTAGGTTAGGTTAGGTTAGGTTAGGTTAGGTTAGATTAGGCCGAACTATAGTCGTAGCACAGGATATTATATGATTGTCAAGCTTATTTAAAGGCATTAATGCATTTTAAGTTTATTAATAAAGACTATTTATCATGTCTGTATTAGGTAATTTTAGGGACATAGTTAAATATCATTGTAAACATAAATGTACTAAACGTGACTAGGTTAGTTACGTAAATCTTACGTATTACAGTGATTTTGGCGACAGAGTACAACGTGACAGAATCAAAGCTGAAGCCTAATATTGATTTTGTGTTGTGCAATAGATTATCCTGTTTATGTATGTGTTTCAATGCGAATACAGTTTGATTGTGGGTAGCTAGTTGATGTTTTGTATGTAAAAGGTTTGTTGATTAGCTATGCTAATAACGTACTGGAATAAGACGGTGGCATTTTCACGTTGAGCTGAATTATCTTAACTTTAGTAATAGTTTGTCAAAATCTGAAAAATTCTCTTTGATAAATATGATTAATAATTTATATTAACTTAAAAATAAGTTTATATTTTATTTCAACCAACTACGCTTATATCTGTATCTATTATTGTATAATAATAGTGAATACGGATGTTGAAGTAAGTTGTTATTCAGAGATTTTATTGGCTATAAGACTTATTTGTAAGTGCTTCTCCATAAAAGCCTAAAACCTTGTTCCCACCATGTAACTGTGAACGTAGTTTAAAATATTTTAAACGTTAGTTTTAAGTCGGTTTATCAATAATCTGAACAGAAAACGATATCTTTGTTGGTCTATCTGACACAATTTATTGTGAGATTAACATGGAGCATACAATATTTACATGTATTATTCTCAGTTATACACTATTTTCAATACACGTCATGTTATTTTGTAAAAATCACTAACACACCTTGTTACACTCTTTGTATTCTAGTCAACTAAATACAGTTTTTATATTTCTTTTCTCCCCCTTCTTTCTAAATATGACTTAACCATTACAAATTATGTACCAAGAATAACTTAGACACAAAAAATTATTCATTACAGGTTGATGGTGTTAAATATTCTTCATAATAAAATGTAACTTGGAATAAATTTAAATTTGTATCAATGTTAAAATGATTTTGAAAATAAGTTACAATTAGTTGCAGGCTAAATTACACCATGAATCTGTTATTTATAATAAATCTCTAAGATATTATCATATAAGCTTTATATTTTACGCTCATAATGTACAGAGCTGCAGGTTCCACAGTGAGTTTTAATTCTGTAATTCACTCGTCCAGCCCCACTCGACGTCAACTTGACACCATTCCTTAGGAGTGGTTGGGAAAAAAATTATTGTGCAGTGTCTATTTAGTTTTTTTTTTCTTTTCTCATATTGAAATCATTATAGTTTTTCTTACAATTAATTAATTTTAATGGCTGCTAATAATTAACATAAGCGGCTGCCACTATAAAACTAGTATTCAGCATATATTTTCTTTATCATAAATGGCACAAAAAATATAATTTTTCTGGGATCGAATTCTACACAACTACCCTGATTGATATACGTTAGTGAGTTAGGTTTCGATAAAATTGTAGACTTTTTACCTTAAATAATACAGAACTTTTGATTTTTTTAAATATCTCAACGCTTTATCATGATCCCAACCAAAAAGAAAATACATCAATTGGGTTATCTATGCACCAGGATACACATGTATTATACTTATTATAAATTTATAATAAACCACAACTATTTATAGAATTATTAAAGGTAAAAAAGGAATGTATAGTTATTTTAACAAACAATACACGCACAACTTATGTCGTTAAAAATGAAAATACATTTTAACGAGGGTGTAAAGGCGTAGAGTTAATGGAATCAAAAGGGATATCGATGAAAATAATGATAAGTATAAGAGGTATTAGGACGTTGTGTCAATTAATTATCAAACGTCGAAACAGATATTTCTGTACCGGAAGTTGATGGATTATTGCCTCCAGTCAGACGTGAAAACATTTTCTCTCCGACTGAAAAACACCTTTTAAGTATACGGTAATAAAATCTTTACTCTGTAATTGTTGAAAATACAAAATGGCAATATTTGACATTTAAGAATATTTCATAGAAACTGTTAAAATTGGTATCTCCTCTTAAATGTTCCTTATATATTTAAGAGGGGGCACAACAAAATCACACCACATCTACAATTATATTTTTACTAATATTTATTATCTGTGTTGTAAATGAAATCAATGATTGCTTCATTGCACTCAAGGTGGGGAAATCGGGTTTCGGTGAATTGATTATTTTCCAATTTTATAGTCAAAATTAGTTAACCCAACTTAATGTATCTTCCCTTGAGACAGGAAAAATACAAAACAATTTTTTAACCACTACATTAGAACATTTGGTCTTATGAATTGGTGAATTTACCTTATTTTAATTCAATCATAAAACAACAATAAAACAGTTCAAAGAACAAGTTTAAATTTTTATAACTAAATTTATTGCACATAACTGATGAGATTAACATGTATTTCTTTTTAACACTGTTTAAAAATATTTATTATTTGAAAGGTAACAAAATACCTCTTTTTAACCTTTAAAATGATAAATATTATTACATTCATTAAAAATGAAAAATATCGTAATTCCTTCAGTTATGTGTAAAAAAAGTACTTATTAAAAATAAAAGCTGTACTTTTAACTGTTTTATCTAATGCTTGATTTAAAATCAGCTCAATTCATCCCTTCATAAGGCCACAAGTTCTAATGTAGTAGTTAAATGTTTTTTTTTTTTATTTCCTGTTTCAATTAACTAATTTCGATTATAAAATTGGAAAATAATCAACTCACCGAAAACCGATTGCTCCGTCTTAAGTTTATTGAACCTGATTAAATTAGCTAAGCCATTAAATTATGACCAAAAGGCCATATGTTTGACCCTTGTGGGATCAAGGAGGGGGGGGGGCTTCCAGGTCCACATTGTTTTACAATTAATTACTTTAAATATAATACATTTTTGGGAAACTTAACGAATATTAAACACTCTCTAATTTAAAGTAAGTAACGATGAAGCAATATCAAAATGTATTATTTGATTCTTAATTAGATTATATATTTTATATTCCTGTTTACAACGGTTAAAATATTTTTACTCAACATTTTTATTGAGTAAAACATTTTACTCAACATTTATACGGATTTCAGAAGTAAAAACCGTAAGGTCCCTGGCAACAATGTTAACTATGTATGTAATATGATTTTACATAGTTTTAGGAGTTATCCCTGACAATTTCTATATGTGTTTTCACAATTTTTAGACAGCTGTTTTTAAAATTCAGATAAATAATGATAGGCAAAGACTATCTAACTTTAGAGTCTGAAGAGGCTGTCAACCATGTAGGTTTAATCTGACCAGAACAATGATTTGTCAATTTATATTTTTTCGTTATTTCTTGACAAAGTTTTGTATGAGGTGTCATTTTAAACGTTATCATACTGTACATTGGATTTGCTATTAATATTTTTAATACATATGTTTAGTTTTGAAAAATAAGCGAAAAAACTTAACGTTAAATATATTTTTTTCTGTAAAACAAAAGAATTCACAAAGTAATTCCAACGTGCAATTTTATTCTTGATAAAATGGCATTTGTTTGGAAGATTACATTTTAAAATAACTGTTTAATTTGGATACCAATGATCATATGTTTGGTTCGAAAATAAGATATTTGTTCTAACCAACATGACCGACAGCTTCCGACAGCATTTGTAGACTCTTAGTGTTTTATTTGAAATGGGTCATTAAAATTTTTTTATGATAATAAAAACTAGTTATTTATACCTCGTTGAATCATAAAATCATTTTATTCATTGTTATGCCACGTGAGTAATAATTGAGGTATATCACTAGTTAATTTAAAACAGAATATTTGAATTTTCTCTTGTAACAATTGTACAAAAAATAAACCACTTAAGTGTTTAGAGCCTGAAAGGTATTTAACGAAAGTGTATTGAGCCAGTTTAGTGTTTGATGGACGGCCTCTAGGGCGGCAAAGTGAAAAGCAAACCGAGCAGGCACTTTGGAAATTGTTTAGTGGCCTTAGGCAGGACTTGCCACTTAATATCCGGGCTCCGGTGTTTTAATTTTTATGAATTTTCTCAGATTTTGACACAGTTTAAAGTTTTTAGGCTTATTATATTCCTAATACAAAAGTGACACTTTATTCAATTACGTATTTTTAATAATATTTTGTTGTTTGCAAAAAGTAATATGGCTTTAAGAAAAAGTGTGTTATTTACTATAATACCTTAGTCAATGTGCGTGTTGATCCTTAATCAAGGTAATATTAAATACCTATCCTTACTTTAAAAAAATATTCAAATAAACTTTGGGAGGGAGGCTTTGAATATGTTTTATGGTTGAAAGAAGTTCCTGAACCTTCCTCGTAAGGAATTTACTATCTTGAGTCGCTTTTACATGGGCGTGGGAAGATGTAACTACTGCAAATATAAGTGGGGAATGGCAAGTTATCGGTTATGTGATTGCCGAGTCAAGTTCAAACTATGGATCCCATAGTTAATGACTCCCCATTGCGTACTTTTAAAGATGGAATCAAGACAACAGTGATTTTTAATTTTAATTATTTTATCATTTATGACGTGAACATACAATATAAATGTTCACATTTTTTTTCTAAAGCCTACTGCTAAATGAGAGAATGTAATATATTTTGAATTGTCTGATTTTAAATTTTTAATTATTAATTCTATTATTTTGTAGCTAGTTTTAAAAGCTATCGATACACAAGCATGGTGTATATGTAATGCGTGGAAATATTTTAAGAAATATAGAAAAACATATGCTATAAAGTATGTCCTAACATTCTTCTATTTCTACATATTCACCGTTTTGATATTTTTAAAACTAAACAATTTATATACATGAAACGACGCAGTTCCTTAAGTTGAACATTTACAATATACTCATCCATACAATTATAAATTTTAGCAACTATTATCACATATATAGCTGAGAATAGAAGAATATCAGACAATACATTTAAAGGAATTCTTTTGTTTATTTTGGCCCATTAAATCAGTTTCAAAACTATGTTGGTATTTTATAGATACGAACTGTATAACCTTACATTAACTACAATTATATTTTAAATGCAAGACATTATTTTTCAAAATAATATTACATTTCTTTATTAATATTATGTGTTTATCATTGAACTATTTTTAGCATGAATAAAAGTGTTCATAATAAAAATAAGAAAAACTGCAGAAGGTTTCTGAGAAATCTGAACTATCTTCAAAGAGTGTCGAGACTAAATTGATTGTGTCGAAGTTTGTTGTCGAGTTCCAAACTACGTCACAGAGATCAGCTGTATTGAAGTGCCCCTGATATACTTCAAACGATGATATAAGTGTTCTGAACTGAAACTTTATTTATACTTGACGTACGTGAAACATTTATGATTTTTTTACCGTATAAAAGGCAAGCCATGACATATATAGTTACATAAAAGTGTGTGAAGATAACTCAAAACAGCTATAAAGATCCAAATCCGTCCATTATTCAGTCTCTAAGAACATTTTTATTTACATTTGCAGAGGGTTAAGGACTGAAAATACATAGTGGATAGTTATTCTAACATAGAGGAGAAAATATATTTTAAATTTTTTATTCGGTAAGCCAGATTTTAGTAATATCATAAACAAATGTGGTGCAATTTGATTTAGCTGAAATTATACAAAAGAATTCAAGTCAGGGAGCGTTTTAGATATGGTAATATTATTAAAACACTAAAATCACAACGTGATTAATTAGACCACTTTTAATAATATTTAAAATTCAAAAACGCATATAGTTTATAAAATAGTTTTACAAATAAAAAAAAATAAAAAACCTATACATCATCAAACGTATCTGTTTTAATATTATGAAAGTTTAGTTTTCAACATTGTTTTTGGGGGGTTAAATACTGCATTAATAAATAATTATACAAAATGTAAACATTCTAATAGATCTGTTAGTTATCCATAAAATATTATTTGGAGTATACTAATTGATATTAATCAAACATCTGTACATTTTGTAATATATTCTGATTGTTTATTTGAAGTAATTTATATCAATAGTTGTTAATGAAATGAAATTTCCCTCTAATGGTAAAGCGTATTGAACATTTGAAATAGTACCTGTATTTTTTAGAATTTTTTTCAGAAAACAAACTCAAAGTCCCAAAAAATAATTTTACTTATATTTTTTATTTACTTATATTTTTATTATAATTCTTAAGAATATGTTAGAGGGTAAAAAAATGCAGTTTAATTAATTTTTTTATGATTACGAAATTATGAACTATATTGACAGGTGTTCCTTTCAACTAGAATAATAGATTTTTTAGGGGGTTCTCAGGTTTCTTATATCTTCCCACAGTTGGTTATGTTGTTTCTGTCTAATATACGATGGATTTTTCTTCACTAATGTAGTTCGATGTGTTGGGACAGTAAACTTTGTATTATTCTTCTTTCCATAACGCTGCATACAACTACCATTTAGTTGGTTAGTTATTACATCCAAAATATGCAGGGCTGTTACTGTAGGATCCCGATATTTCTAAATGTATATCTGCAGCTCTGTCTTTGTTTTTGGTTAGCCTAGGAAGACAACCAAGACACTGTTTATTCAAGTCATGTTTAGCTGCCAACTGTCATAACTACGTGACCATTTGTTACTGTATTTATGTTTGTCACAATGCTTCTACCTTCAAAGTATTCATGGGCTAGCATTGTAACGATCGAATCATGCCTTAGACAAAAATTTGCTTGTAGCACAAGGATTTTGTGTTTAATAGATACAAGGCTCTTATAATATCATTAGGAAAATAGGGCGTTTCCTCGCAGTTTAGTTTTCTTGAGAAACCTGGAAATTGTTATTTGAGCAAAGATCTTTAAAGTATTCAACGCCTAAATTAACTCAATTAATGTTGGTATATAAGGTACTCTGTTAGTAGTAGTTTAAAACACAATCGTTTACAGTTAGTATTTATAAATGTAATATTTTATTAAGTTTAACATCATGTTGATTCAACCTTTAAATACCTGTTTCTCAGCGTGTTATAAAGTTGAAGTAGTCATAAAGCACCCATACATATTTTTCAATCTTAACTAAACTAATAAGTGAAAATTAGACCCAAAATAAAAGCAATCACTAACAGTCGTCACTGTGGCTGATTATATCGAGAGTTAATTACACTAGGCATGAACACAATTCCAATTATCTGTCCATAAATTAATATTGTCGTTGCTAACCAGGCAATGAATCATTCATCTATAATACTGAAACAGTCACTGCTATTCATTCCGATACAATTAGAATCATGACTTACATTATTATTTATTCTATAAGCCATCAAAATGAATGAGTAAGAAGTGTTGTGTGTACAAATCACCACCGTCCACTCAATGGTTGCCATCGGCGTGGACAATACTAGAGAAATCTGGGGTAGGTTTAATGCCGGATGGTAGTCATGGTTTGGATGCTGTGTAGGGAAGAGAAAGGAGTATAAAGATTGCCAAATAGTTTAAAATCGTACTATTAGTGTGTGGTTTTGGTTTAGCGTAAAACTGTAAGTTTGTTAGCTGTCCTGGATACTTGGCTATCAACAGATGTCTCTTTCTAGGAACAGTCGACCTTCTTAACTATTACCTTCACCCCCATAGCTATTGACCAGCGTCTTATTCATTGTTCATTTTAAAACCATCGATTGAATAGAAATGGGTGAATATTAGGGGTGATTTAGTCTGATGAGTGTGTACATGAACGACTGTAGTCATTGTTACTAGTAAGGTGGAATGTTCCTCAGAAACAGCTCCTTACTTAAAACACAATAGCCATGACAACTAAGGGACATGCCGCTTTAGGTGGGATCCAAATTACGTACTATAGGTCTGATTTTCAGCTAAGTGCAAACGTAACATTCAGTTCACTTCCCTACACAGCATCTGAACCATAACTACTACCCAGCATGGACACCTCAAACTTCTCTAGTTGTATCCTCGTCGATGGCAGGGTTACTGCACTAAGCTACTATTGCCGATATATCAGAAATTAATAATCCATTATAGTTAATAACATAAATTTAGTTTATTTTGTGTAACTTCAGTGAAGACTTCAGGCACTGTTTCTACTATACCAGAAATTCATTTTGGCCTGTTCTTAATCAGGAGTGGGAAAATTCATCAACTCTGGAATTCGGAAGTTTATCCTGCACATTCTGCAAATCCTTCAATACGAACTTAGAACTGAATTATGAGTTAGTTGAAAATTTTCAGGCTCGATCTAAACCTTTGTAGGTGGATAATTTCCATGCTGCGCTGATGATACGTTCAACTTAAAACACAAAGAACCTTTAGCAGTATTTTTCTCGTTGTGGATTTATACTATCAATCCCCATTGTCTGGGCGTTTTGAAAATACAGCTATAAGTAAAACTTCACTTGATCTTTGAGTAACTGTATCAATAACATTCAACTAGACAAATATGGATAAATCGAATACTGTTAAAAGAAAATCAATGTGTACAAGTGTCTCAATTTTACGTATCATTTTGTGGGATTAATTGCAATGAGAATTGAGATGTAGTCTTTGAGGTTATTCTCCTGAAAATAACCTAACACAAAGCTGGGAAGATTCTGCCCTGTTGCTGTGATGATATTTATAAATCACTTCTGTTTGAGAATAGATCCTAATAAACTATTTGAATTAAAAAAAAAACAAAAAACATAATAATAATGTAGTAGAAAGTCTTTATGCAAAATGTTCTTGGATTGTTTTATATCAAACAGTTACCGTTTTATTGTGGTAGTGCCAAACTATTTAACTGGCTGAGGTTAGAAATACTACCAGCTGGTATAAATCAATTAATAACTATACCACGAATGTATAGCCAATTAAATGTCATATTAAGTCAACATTGGACAACACAACAGCTGAATCACCGTCAACTAACGAAGTTCATATTACCAATGTTCTTAAAGACATTAATTTTACACAAAACATCAATGAAGAATACATTAATTCTACATACATTACGTAGAAAGGTATATTGACCATCACACTATTACGTTCAACATTTCGTGCCGTATCAGCATATCTGAGCTTGGTAAAGGGCCCTTAGCTGACGTAATATTATATCACAAGTGAGGGTAACAAAATATATAACAAAATTTTATTGGTTAGAACTTGAATTGTGTAATTACATTTTCAAAATCCATATCTTCCCTACATGCTTGTTATTTGTCATTATTTATGCATGAAAACATTAAAATGCTATTGTATATTATATATTTTATGCCCAGTGCCTTCAATCATTTCAGAAATGTATCTTCGTTATAACATATAAACAAAGGAATCCTTATCAAACACAAGTTTCGATTCAGCTAGCTAGAGATACGATCAATCTCCATGCTCAAATAAATGGATGAAGTATTATTTATATTTGTATGTACAAAAAAATGTTGTACTAAGTATTAAAATGTATTTTATGTCTATATTTTTGTATTTTTTTCTAATGAATAGTTATTATGTACGTTTACGTAAAGTACGAGATAGTTAGATTTCCTATTAGTAAATGTTATTTCAATTAACGTATAACTATTATTCTGGGATGCAATATTACTAAAATAAATAAACTAAGGACAAATTTGATCATTCTACATACACGTCAAATGTTGTAGGAGGAGATTTCTCTATAGTGCCTTTATAATACTCCCTAAAAATTATTTGAAAAATATGTTTAATGGATTATGTGTGTAATTATTTGAATTTCAAGTTAGAAAAGTTGTGACACTTATTGATATATTAGACAATTTACAATTCGGTAACATCAAAATCCAAATAAAATTTCTAATATGTACCAACCGTTATTATTTTATTTTTATTTAACAATAATTAACTGAGTATGTGATAAATTAAATGTAATATATCATATTTCTTACAATTTCAATCAACTGAAATAACAGAAAGCTAATATATACGTACTTATACAACTTAAAGAACTTATATTAATTCATTATTATTAATATATTTAATTATTAGCTATATAATTATCCAAATTCAAGCTAAAAATTTAGGAAATGTTAAACAAAAGTTTACCTGAACCATCAATAATAACATATGAACAGGGTTTATAACGACCAGTTTGAGTTCATTACAGAATTCAATGACTTTTTCAAGTACTTTTTGCGGTCCAATATCACCATTGCAAGTAGCTTTGATAAATTAACACTATCAATGTACATCTAGTGATACAATTTCGGAATTTACAGTTTCCAAATAAAATTAATTTTTCATCATATACTTTTCCAAATATGTTAATGCTCTTTTCTAGTATTAAATGCATTACTGGACAGCGTATAAACTATCAGTTTAATAAAAATTGTTGTTTATTCAAAATGTGCTAGTAAAAAAATGGATGATAAAATGTAATTATGCAATACTCTACAAACTAGCTTTAGAACATCAACTCTGCCATCGTGGTGGAGGGAGTCTAAAAAGTAACAGATATTTTTACAACGCTATCTGTACTATAGGCGTAGCATTGTTTGAGTTATAAGCCAATAAATTAAATATATATCCTGGGCTAAGATAATGTTCGGGAAAGACATTCATTTGTGGAATTATTTGATATAAATGAGTTTAATATCGCATATTCAGTTTGCTATGTAGCATTTATAAAGATTAAAAAATGAAAAAAGGTATCAAATTATCAGATGTAAATATGTTTTTCTATGAATTGTCCCTTATATCAGTGTGAAATATTCACATTTTAAAATTAATGATTTTTCAGAGTTTTTCTTTGCTTGTGTAGAATCATAACATAGAAAGTAAGTGAAAAAACTGGTACATCCAATCTGGAAACTAATTTACTCGTGTGCAAATTGTGTTCCGTTTCAAAGAAAGTGGACTCTAAAAATATGTGTAATTCAAAGTCTACTTAAGAGCAAGTTTTATTGTTTCTAAAATATAGCTTTGCTAATACAAAACAAAATTGCAAACATGACTTGAAATTAATATTTTGTAAAACTATTATTTTTTTACTTTTTCATATATATATATTTGTTATTTGTATCCTACATTCCTATAATGGCCAACTAAAATTTTGAGCTGAAAGTGCTTAAATTTTCTTGGCTGGAAATTGGCAGGCCTGAATCTACTTTATTCGGTCATTATTCGGAGGTAGATTTTTATTATAATCTTTAAGTAACCTACACAAAACCATTATTTTATTTTATTCATAATGTAAACCTTCTTTGCAGTAGGAATATTTACTGGCTCTGTCATTTTGTAAACTATTTTGTCAACTAGTCTTTAGTTCAAATGGGCGATCCGGTCGCCGAGTGGTCTAAGGAGTCAGGACTTTGAGCGTAGGTTAGACATAGCACTGGTTCGAATCTGGCCTTGTCTGTTAGTTTTTGTCAGTAATGTTCACCTTGTACTGTACTGGTTCACCCCCTTACTCTGTCTGAACGTGTTCTCCGCACAGATCAATAGTCCATGAGGAATGGGCAGAGTAGGTGTAAGAAGGAGGTCGGTCTAAAAAAAAAAGGATTTCTAATCAAAAGTATTACTAAATTCTTACTACCAAGAATTAATGATATATGTGACGAATCTACTGCATAATTTTGTATGGATTCCACCTTATACTATTTAAAACGTATTATCTTTTTATTTTATGAACATCTTATTAAGATCTTCTATTTATGACTTTCTTTTCATTAATTTCACACTACCCCAGCAGTGTGCCAATTACCAATAAATATTAGTTTTAAATCGTAAACTTTTACAGATTTTCGTATTTTATAGTAGTTTTATAATACAGGAACTGGATGAGCTACAAATAGCTTTATATTTAATAAATATTATTTGTTGTAAATATAAAATGAAAATCTCCAATCAAAAAAAAACACTTCCCGTAAAATAACCAGTAAGATATAATGTATGCTTGCACGTTAGAGTATTGGAACAGATGACAATTTTTGCTCACCTCGTATGTGACATTGGCTTTAATGATGATATCGAGGTGAAGAATAATGAAAACAAAATTATGATAGTTGGAACGAAAGTTGGAAGAAACTCGCAAATGATGTTTTACAAGACGATGGCAATGTCTTTAAGATGTATGGTAATTAAAATATGGTAAAAAGAGGTAAGTATTGCATTGAAACACAGTCGGTAGAGATGAGAAGACTCTGAACAATCGGCGAAGAAGTAAATACCTCCAGAAGGTGTTTACTACCTGAACCTGGAAGAGTTCAGCATTTTCAACATAATTAGAAAAAGAAAATATTGGCAGAATATCAGAAAATCTAGTAAAAAGAAATAAAACATAAAAAAATAATGGAGTACAAAATGGCAAGGAGAAAAGATTAGCATCTCCATTTCAGGTCGGCCAAAGAAAATGTGGTATCTATTTAGAACAGAATTATAAAGCCTATTTATGAAGAAAAATAAGAAGAAGCCTTAAACATGTAAAAGCAAAGCAAATTAAGTTTTTCTACCCAAAGGTTAAGCCCTATACAAATATTATGGTACTATTTTTACACGACGTATAAAAGTACGTTCGGCAGAAATCGTAAAATAGACCATAACGCGCGGTTATTACACTTCTTAAACATCGTGCTGCTCGAGTTATCTCTTTTGACGTCATAAGTGGAACATTCGGTAATAACAAATAATGTACCACGTTGTTTACTATGTTTGAACAAGTGCCTAGACTGGGAGTGTCAGTATAATGATATACTAAATTAAATCTTATATCATTAAGCCATGTAATATTGACAAACTAAATCAATGGAACCACCATTTACTCGAATGTTACTAGTTTAAAAATAAATATTAAGTACTAATTACGCAGTAATTCCTTATGTATTGATACAAAGACATATTTCTTGTGATCTTCACTGTTAAGGATCAATCATAGATCTTGTTCTTTAGCAGCTAGTGTCGTAACCGGCTACGACCGAGTTAATATAGATATCGATAAGTTTGTAGATACATCACCTTTTGAAGAAAGGAATAAACCGATCATAATATTAGAAACACTTCCATGCTAATAATGAAATCAACAAGATGGGAAAACACTCTGTGCACATGCTGTGATTTGGCATTCTCGGTGGTATTGCTGAGACTGACGGTTAAGGCAGTGTCAAAAACTATTCTTTCTATTAACTATATTCTATTTAATATAAACAAGGAGATTTTTTAAATGCAACACCATTGGGATCATTTAAACCTGCAGAGATACAACAACCTTTAATTGGGGAACTTCACCTTCTCATTAATAAAAATATGCATTGAGCCATTTAGCGTTTTTTTAAAAAGCCGCTATTTTCCAAAATGGTAGATAACTTAATTTTTTCTTATGGAAGGCTATGTATTCAATGACTATTCTTGGTGTTAAACATAATTTAAGGCTTTTTTATTCTTGGCATTTTTCCTTTAATATTAGCCGTTTCTAATCTATGAACACTTAAATAGCTTAAAACTGCTACTTTTGAGGGAGCCAGGGCATTAAATATTAAAAAATATACTGTCTTGTGATTACATACCTACCATAATAATTTAATTATGTTGTACTAAATGCTATTTTATTGTAAAAAATATATTTAATTGTGGGACTACGTTGAAAAAGGAAATAACAAATATTTTTTAAATCAGTAGTAGAAACTGGTTTATTCTTGGGCTAACAATATTTATATTCTCTAAGATTTTCAAATTTTATGATTACTAATATGTATGAACTTAAGCCTGTATCCTAACATCACAGAATAAAACATGGTAGTTATTTCAATTTTGCAATGTCAAAAGTTGCCATTGCAAAATTGACATTGCCATTGACATCTATTTTAGTGCCATAAATTAGAAACGTCTAATATTACGGGGGAAATGCAAAAAATACAATAGTCTTAAACTTACATTTTCTATCAGAAACAATCATTAAATAAATAGCATTCCATAAGAAAAGTTAAGTGGTCCACCATTTTGGAAAATTACAGGGTTTTTAAATCACTAAATGCATATTTTTTATAATTAGGAAAAAGTAAGAAACGTTCCCCATTTAAAGTGTGTTGTATCTCTGCAGGTTTAAAAGATCCCAATGGTGGCACACTTAAAAAATCACCCTGTATATCTTATTATTATATTTTTTGTTGATAAAAACAAATGGACGAGTGAAAATCACTTTTATTTCAAGATAAACTTATTAAGTTATTAAATATAATTGTAAACTCGTTACCTATTAAACATTATAACATTTTATTAGAACTGTGACAGTGCTATTTGTTTTCAAATGTTCTGACCACGCTTCCATAAAGCTGCTCGTACACAAATCCCATTGGATTTTCTCGCAAACCCTCCGGACAGAACTGATTTACATCGGTTGTAGACCTAACTAATGTTTGATATCGGAATATTAACAAAGCTAATATAAATACAATATTAGGAGCTGAACTACTTCGTAGTGGTCATTTTAATTTTATGGATAGGCAAACGAATTTATTAAAATATTTAGTAATAGTTTTTCGATTATCATATTACGTGTTGGTAGGAATAGAATATAAGTGATTGTCTCCGAACATAAGATTTCTTACTGTATAATTATAAAATGTGCCAATATTATGGAGATTGATTTAAGTAGGCGTAAACCATGTTTACTTTCTATGGACTAGATGGGTTTATAAAAGCATTCCTATTACATCATTTATAGAATGATTTAAAAAATTTAATTACTGTCTAGTAATGTGGTTACGATAGTAATATTAACTAATACAAATACCAGGCTATGACAACGAAGCTTGAATCCCTGAAGTACTTGGTGTAGTTAGTTTCTTGCAGTTGATGAGTAACAAAATCTAAAATATAATTTTCCAGTGACAATCACGTCAAGGTGCTATCTACATTATTTACAAGATAACCGGACGATTTGTCTGTATTGTTAAGTGGCATCTACAATGGTATCGTTTAGACTTTCGTAATACCACTGAGAATGACGTCTTGGCGTACCACTAAGGCATCGTCTGTCTCAGCGATACCACTGTAGAATGCCGTTTCATAAAATACCAATGAGGAATCGTCAGTCTCAACGATACCACTGCAGATGGCGTCTTAAGAGTACCACTAAGGTGTCGCCTGTCTCAGAGATACCACTGTAGATTGCCGTTTCATAAAATGCCAATGAGGAATCGTCAGTCTCAACGATACCACTGCAGATGGCGTCTTAAGAGTACCACTAAGGCATCGCCTGTCTCAGCGATACCACTGTAGATTGCCGTTTTATAAAATACCAATGAGGAATCGTCAGTCTCAACGATAACACTGCAGATGGCGTCTTAGGAGTACCACTAAGGCATCGCCTGTCTCAGCGATACCACTGTAGATTGCCGTTTTATAAAATACCAATGAGGAATCGTCAGTCTCAACAAT